>KE507173.1:87003-103702 GCA_000441515.1 Elaeis oleifera
CGCACCAAGATGGGATCTATCAACCTCGATAGAAGAGAGAAGTAGTCCTATGATAATCGAAAGGTAGAGTCCTTAAGCCCATGGCCATGGCAGAGTGAAATAATGAAAAAGAGTTTTTCATTGGAGTTTCACAGCAGACTCGGATCGATCGATTGATTCATATGGCTGATGTTGGGTTTGACGAGTTCACCTTAACCCTAATTCAGTCAGGACTCATGATAGAGGAACTCAATCACACAGGTAGCTGCACCGAGAGGTTCATCTTCAGCTCTGATGGGTTGCCACCACATACTGCTAGGTGTTACTGGTGGATTTTGAGAGCAACTAGAATGATTTTGATGATCGATCATTCTAATTGTCTGAATCAGAAGAGTTCTGGTCCATCGAAAGGAGTTTCGATGATGCCGATGATGAGATCATGACATGTCTCATTATCATACAGAATTAAACCTAACTGGATCACACAAACAAGGATTAGGGTCTGGATGTCATCAATTGAGCTAGCTCAATTGATTTGGATTAGATCCAATTAGGTTCAAGAAAATCGTGCTAGCACACGATTGAGCCTAACTTTCTCCTCGTGTAATCTTTTCTGTCTCTACTAAGCCAAATGTGATTTGACTCATCTAGAGAATCTTGAGAAGATTTCTCTCAGTCTAAATGAAGCTTGTCCAGCTCAGAAAAGGTTTGTCTTAATTCATGAGATGAATTTAAGACAACACCTGCTAATTCCTGACACCTGCCATTTTATTTAGGACAACTGTCAAATGTTGACATATGGGTCTTAAACTGAAGGCCACTTGGCAAGGACTCATTGGAGAATTTTGTGGAGTGTCCACATGTCCAAACCACATCTAATTGGGTGCCATAATCAGATTATGGCGTGAGCACAATTGGATTAAGTGGGGCACCCCAAGTGGATAAGGATTGGAGAGACTTGATAAGAGTGGACTCCTTGGCGCCAACTCTCTTTATGCTTATCCAATGTTGGTGACAAATTTTGGAGATAAGGTGGGGTTCTTATCTGATGTGATCAGATGACATCACTCCACCAATCAAAAATTTTTAGAATTAATTAGAATTTTTGATTGGTCGAATGATGTGGCATTGCGCAGCATACAGGGTCTATAAAATCCCTATCTGCGCCTAGGGTTTATGAGTTTCTACTCAATACCTAGCTAAATAAGATTTCTCTCCTCTTCTCCCCATCCTTCCTGCTCTTCTCTCTCTCCTCTTCATGTCCAAGGAGTTTGACATCCATCTGGCAAAGGTATAAGGCGTGGTGACGCCTGGAACAGGAAGGCTGCAGGACATCTTCGACAGGCTGCTGCTTCAACTTCAGAAGGAGTTCTGAAGTACTTTCAAATCAGATAGAGATCTAATTTTGGAGTGTAGATTCACAAGGAGAAGATGTTTCAGATCTCACCTGAGTAGATACCGGTGGAGGCCAGGTGCTTGAGTGACTATTTTGAACCTCGGGTGTTGCTGCGATCATCTACAGGGTAATCAGATTACCCTTGAGGTACTTGTTTCCTCTTCATACTTTTAGATTTAATTTTAGATTTTAAATATCAGATAATAAAATTAGATCTAACAAATATTAGATCTGAAATAATGAAGGATAAAATTTTAATTATTCCATCTCAGATTTGATGAAATCTGGAAGATCCTACAAGGAAAAGATGATTTTTCCTTCAACTACTGTAGTATTGAGAAAATCACTGACGAGTGAGTAGACATCTATATGATTTTTCATGTTGATCACGCTCAGTGTAAGTTATACTCTAACAACCATCCGCACTCTCACCCAAGTGTCTCCACACCACAAACTCGAGACTCATCTATCCGAAAAGGAGGTGATCCGTGCATCGATCTCGAATGGATTGATCACTGTCCTCCATGATGATCCTTCGATCAAGAGTATTTAAAATTAACCACTAATGATGTATGTCTTAAATTTTCAACACCTTGAGAATATACAAATCATCTTTATTAATTTTAGGATAAATCATGGACACATATGATATGATTGATTATCAAGACTACCTGTCAAGTACAAAGTATCCTTTAGATAAAGGTATGTGCACCCAAAATTGACTTCTAGGGCACACATCTAACAAACTCCCACTTGCACTAAAGCCAATCTGCCATATATCTGAGCCCCATCTTCTGAAAATAGGCTTCAGTGTTTAGCTGGCTCAGTGACTCAGGCCCATCACATCCTATGTAGAGTTTACTCTCTGCACCTTTATGTATTTTACTCAAGGTAATCGCGTATATCCCTGCTCTATGTACATGGATTTCTGGTGAGACCTTGGCTCCTTAGCAAGGCTATAGATTATTATCTTTGCAGTACAATGTCATAGTATCTAATGGTATGACATCCAGTTCTGCAACTATCATAAGAACTAGAATGCATCCTGCACATCTATAGTATATTCAGCTTCTATTGATCGATTGTCTGGAACTCTTCCAACATACCGAACCAACATAACTTAAGAATACATGCTGATGTAGATATTCTACTATCAGCATAAGTGTATCCTCCCACTCTTAGCTCTAATCCTTCTTTAAAGATGATGAATAATCTCTTAGTGCTTCTCAAGTACTTAGAGATATTTTTTACAACAATCTAATGCTCCCAGCCTGGATTCGACTAATATCTACTCGTGACTCTCACAGCAAAATATATCAAGTCGAGTACATAATATGGCATACACCAATGCCCAAAAGGATAACGGATCCCTTTTGGAGGTTTCAATACGGAACCCTTTCAGCACCTCTTCTATGTTCTTGTCTGTAAACACCAAATATCCTTTTAGGATCTATCTCTATAGATCTTTTATTTCAGAATACAGGACATTTGACCTAGGTTTTTGATAAAAAAATTCTATATATAACCATATCATAATCGATGTTAGCATGGGACCCTCCCACTGACCTTCATGTAACTACATAATTTCTCCTTATTTTTGATGAAATCAAATAATTTAATCACATCATTAAAATAACTATTCTAACTCCAAAATTTTAGGTTAAATCTATAAATGAATTTTTGCAGTGTGATCTCTATCACTGGAAGTGAAATCCATAGGCCACTATAAATAGATACCTTTCAAAGATCTCCATTTAGTAGGGCAATCTACACATCTATTTCTTAGGATCGATGTACAACATCACCTTGTTGTAGGTTTTAGGATCATCTCTATGTTCCCAATCTCTCTCGAAAAATACTTTTTCAGAATCCTTTGTGAGAATACCAAGTACCTTTCTAAAGGATGGGAGGTCCTACTAAATCTATGAGGTGGAGGAGGTACTACATATACTGAATCATCTTAAATAGGTTGTACAGATCTTGTGACTCGTTGTTCTTTAGAGACTCTCTCTTTGAGTTCATCTTCTCACTGTTTCTAAGAAATAGTATGATTGCTCACAATCACATTGTGAACCACTGAGAAGAAAAAATGACATCCCAAACCCTTTTGGGATACCTCATAAATGAGCTCTTACAGACCTATCCTCTAACCTGTCCATCATATCATATCTCATATGGTATGGTGAAATCAACTTTAGAAGGAACCTAATTTAAATTTAAAATTAAACTTTATCCTTAAAAAATAATAGTTAAATTAGTGATGTTCATAATAGACCGAACCATATCTCATACAGCATCATTGCTCCTCACAGATATCCCATTGAGCTGAGGTATACAAGGAGAATTTCATCATGAAACTATACTATTTCTTTAGATAACTGACAAATTTTTTATTTGGTATTGCATTCTCGATCTGATCGAAGTAACTTTAGAGTTTTTCTGATTTACTTTTCTATTTTACATTTGAATTCTTTGAACCTTTTAAAGTCTTCATATTTGTATCTCATACACATACCTATACCATGATTGATCATCGGTAAAGATGATGAAGTAGTGATAACCTCCTAGTCTGGCTCATTAAATGGGCCATACACATCGTATGTGTACTAGGATAAGTATTTTAGCAGTTCTATCCTTTGTCCCGTAAATAATAGTTGGGTCATTAATCCTCAAAGAGGTAATTCACAGACTAGATATGACTTAATAGTCAATAACCCAAAGGTCTATTTTCTTCATTCGGCAAATTATTTTACTCATACATGATCTAGCCAAAAGAACCATCTATATACTTTAGGTTATTGGTTTTGAATCTCTCAGATCCAATGGCATTCACTATTTACTCAAATAAGTTCACAAATGCATCACCATGCAAATGATAAAGAACTAAATCTAAAGGATAATCACCAAGGTTAGATGCCCACGATCACAGTGCAACTTTTACACCATTGTCGACTCAAAATAGTCACTTGACCTTTTCTCAGTCCTCTTCCTTTCTTAGATCCTATATTAAAGTATATAATATGCACTAGAGTCTAGTGAAAAAAAAATCGTAAGATCAGATTTGAGCAATTCGACATATCTTCCAAAGGTGTGTCAATATTTTTTAGGTTCTCCAGATATGTACCTCTAAATTTTCAAGATCCTTTAGTTACCAGCATATTGACCAATTCAGTTAAGGTGCTGTAATGTTTATTCATATAATAGTTTCATAAACTACCGATATGAATCAAAAATTGTAGGATCAAATCTATTAGTAATTTCTTATGCATGGTCACGTCGAGCTTCTCAAGCTCTTCAATATCCTTGATCATTATCAAACAACAATCATAGACAAACTGCCCATCATGCATCTCATGCACTATGCGGCTCTGATCATCTCATAACTGTTGCAAATGAATCAATATATCATTAACAGTCTACATGTCCTTATGCATACATTAGAGTTCATCAACCATGGATTCCAATTTATAGCACCTAACCAAATTGTCAATGTCCAACCATTTGTCAAGTATAGCTCGTTGACTATGGATTGGACAAACTGATGATATTGGGTTAACCTAGCCAAGAACATGGCTTAATTCTAAAAGCTAAGAATTATTCTTAGATTTTTAAGCCAGAATATGTAATTGATGTTGATTAAGTGGTTGATATCCAGGATTCGAGCTAGAGGGTTAGAAGTTGAAGAATAAACTATAGAGAGTAAAGATTTAATTAGATGATCGTACTTGTAATAGTTTATTCTAGAACTTTAAAACAAACAGAGGCTCCCACTAATTTTTTGAGTCTCCCACACTCAGGTGGAGAAATAGAAACCCTAACGCGATAAGTGGTTCTAGTGGGTGTTGCGGTCTTATCGATGTATGGTATCTCACCTAACAGTTATTGGTGATATGTATACCAATGCATAGATAACTCTTTATCCAGATACTTTTTAAGTATATTACAGTGACAGTCTTTAAGTCCTGTGGCCTTACCTAATAGTTATTGGCATATTCTTAATTAAGTCCGACCTACCGTTCACTTGTGAGTATAAAGTCATCTTTGGATCCCTCACCTAACAATTATTGGGTCCAACCCCATCTTTACCCCAAGGTATTTAATGCTAATAGAGTGGTTGTGCCTTTCCGATGTAACCGAACCACTGTAACCAACTAAAAATGATCAACGTTGGAAAAGGCACCAGCATCTCTACAATGGTGAAAGATCAGTAGACTTAATATTTAGTGAAAAAATTTAGGTTCAGATCTCTTCTAATTAATCACATACATTCGATGTAATGACTAATTTGGTTTGGGTCAGCACATCTTATGTCTGACCAACATAGTCGACATAGGTGAACTGAAGTCAACAAATAACCTAATACAAAATATAATCTCCCAAAATGGCTGGATAAGTGAAGATGAGTGGGGGTCCTCCTGTTGCTTTTCTTAATCACTAACGAATTGGTTAGGTCAAACAATGGAACCAATTAAAAAGTCACCATCTAAGACTTGCCTTAGACACCAAATTGATTAATTAGAATCAATCAGGTTAACCTATAGACTCGGACTCGAACCACTAAGCCAAATTCAATCTTGATTTAATCAATTCACATCACATGTGAATTAATTTGACTGACTACAACTAAATTCAATTTTGAGCTCCCTTGACCTAATCCCAACTAACTCTTGATTAGATTTGATTAACTGCTCAAAATCAGAAATGGTTCTAATCTAATCTGATCAATGACCCTAGTTATAGTTTAGTCTCTAAACCTAATTTGTTCAACCCATACCCGAAGCTCATATTTCATGCATTGAAATTTAGATCTTAAATTCATAATTTCAATCTTATAATTTTGAATCTTAATTCTCAATTAAATGCATTATGTATATGGATTTAAGTTTAGATCTCAAAATAATTTTTGATCTAAACTATTTATTTGGTATCTCATACAATTTTGCTGTCTGTAGAATTGAGTCGACTCGTCTTGGTACACGAATCAACTTATCACAATGAGTTGACACAATATTGAGACAAACAAAACTGTAGACCTAGCCTATATTATTAAGTTAGCTCATTAGTAAATAAGCCGATCCGTTAGGGTCTCGAGTTGACTCCAACAAAATAAATCGACTCACCAAGCACTCGAGTCGACCCAATGGAGAATGGAGTCGACTTGACAGGCGTTCTAGTTACATTTTCATGGTTTCATGCAAACAGAACCTAAGATTTTGGATCTAAAATTTTATAGAAATTAAGTTTTAGATCATGTGTCTAAATAATATATCACATATAATATTTAGTAATCTAAAACACATAAAAATATATGCATAATCTTTAAATCTAAAATATGTATTATATATAATTTTTATTCGTTGTTCATCTTTATAGGAAACATTACAATTGGTATCCCTACATGTCATAAAAGAACCCATCGAATGAATAAGAGAGGGACTTTAATCCCTTCTTCTTCTTATGATCGGACGGCCATGATAATTATCCCAATCTAATTACTAAGCTACTAAAAGATTAATCTAATATATCATATATGTAATCAATTAAAAATTAGATCTAATTATCTTTCATATGTCAAACATATGAATAATAATTTTGAATCTATGCATGTATGAAATAATTTCAGTAATCATTCTAGATCCAAATTAAATCTTAATTAATATATTCAGATCTAAAACTAATTTCAGATCCGAATTATTCATGATTTATTTTAGATCTAAAATAATCATGTAATCATATTATAACATACAAAAATTTAGATCTACTATTAATTAATGTTCTACATCAATCTAGGACAATCATTCAACATAACAGGATTATGCCAGGATAATCTTATTTTAGAATGATGTCTATCATCTAACTAATCTTCAGATCTAATTTTTATAAATCAGATTTCAAATCTGAAGAATTTTTATGTTCGTATCAGAACCCAAGATTTGATACCAGTGTTATAGGCTAGGGTGGGGTTTCATATGTATAGTTTCAAAATTTATAAATACTTTATGTAGCGGAAGTAAATAATTTAAATTTTTTTTAATTTAATACACATACTAGATCAAATCTAAAAATCATACTTAGGATCTTGATATGAACATGTGACCTTGATTTGAAATCTGAAAAAGAAAATAATCATCAGTAAAGAAAATCGAAGATCTGATCTTCATACCATTGGATCCTACGGATGTCCAGGATTCCAATCGAAGCCGCCCACGCATCCGACCTCTGCTGATATCCACATGGAGATACCTGATCAGAGCATCAAGATCACTGGTATGCTAGTGTCTTACAGATCTCGCTCCTCAGCCTTGGATCTGAATCTCTTCTTCTAGATCTCGAAGAAGATGAACGCTGTGCGAACTTCTTCGCACAGATCCAACAGAATTTGAACCAGACCATCAAGAAAGGAAGAAGACTCTTCTTCTTCTCTTTCTCTCTCTCTATTTTTCTTCCTTGGATCTGATCTCATCAAGTCATAGGCGTGGTGATGAAGAAAGGAAGAAGGAGGGTGGCATTAGAAAATAAGTTGGGTGCCTTAAAGAAACATCCCACATCTCTCATGCTAAACCTCCTCATGCCCACTATTTTTTGTCACACAAACATCATCCCACCTTACCTAATTAGATAAGATCTAATTTATCAAATCAATGGAGGAGATGATGAGGTGTGAAGATGGAATGTCGCAAGAAAGAACCACCAACTTATTCTCACGCATGACAACCTCTTCTCAAAATTTTTATCGCACAAAATATTTAATTTTTTTTATGTCATATCTTAATTAGATAAGATTTGATCCTATTTTGAATCAAATTTAAATAAAAATTAAATTAGAAAGAGAAAGAATATCAGATGGAGTGGGGTGCCAACTATTGGGCCGCTTCATTTTATGCGCACAAAACCAAAGGGGCACATCTCTACACACACCCTCTCCTTTTCTACATGAGATCTAAAGAGGGGGTCTTAAAAAATTTGAGCTCTATGAGTCATAGTTCATCTGGTTCAAATTGGATCTCAATCGGATTCAAATCGAGTCCGAATCGAATTGAATTCGAAAGACTGTCAAATTTGATCCAATCAAGCTTGAAATTCAAATCTGATTTGGATAATTGAATCTAATTAGTATTAAATTAAATTAAATCTAATCTAATTAAATAAATTAGATTTAAATTAATTAAGACTTGTCCATAATTTAATCAGCCTAAAAGATAAATTACAATACTTATAATTAAGTCCCTACGCTAACAATTAACAGTTGCCAAAACTATAATACTTACAAATTGGTAGTTTTTAAAATTCAAACTATCAATCCGATTGATAATTTAAATATGATCTAAATCTTTGATTAGGTCATGCTCCTTTTGTGTATGACCCCTCAGGTTCTATTTTGTACGGTAGTGAGACATACCGTGATCTCCATCACAATATCATCGAAACTCCTTTCGATAGGCTGGAATGATTTCGACTCACCTCAATGAGGATCATTGATTCCAAAATGATTCTAGTGAGTTCTCACGATTCACCAGTGATGCCTAGCAGTATATAGTGACAACCTAGCAGAATAAAGAATAAATCTTTAGGTATAGTTATCATGTGATACAATCCCTCTATCATGATTTCTAACTAGACGGAGGTCATGGAGGACTTGTCAAACTCCATCGTCGGTCATATGCCAGATTGGCTTGACTCGAGTTCATTTGTGAATCTCATAAATTTTTTTTTGGTATTCACTCTTGCTCTGGCCAGAGACTTCCTGAACTCAATCTTGCGAATCACAAAGAACTACTCCTTTCTATCAAGATCGATAGATTCCATCTAAGTGCATCCTACTCCAAACAGCAAACCTGAACCTACAATAGCCAACATACACAGCAAGGACCCGAATGGCTAGGGATCGAGGAAACGTGCAGTCAAACTAAGTAGCTTCACTATGAATAGCCAATGCACCATAGGTCAAAAGACCAGTCATACTACTGCAGCATCAAGAAAATCACAGATGAGTGAGTAAACATCCAAGTAGTTTTTCGTGTTGGTCATACTTACTGCAAGTTGTTCTCTAACAACCACCCGTACTCTCATCCTAGTGTCTCCATATCGTAGACTCGAGACTCATCTATCCGAAAGAGAGATTTTTCGTACATCGATCTTGAATGGATTGATCACTGTCCTTCATAACGATCCTTTGATTGAAAGTATTTAGAAATTAACTATTAATGATGTATGTCTCAAATTCTCAATACCTTGAGAATATACAAATCATCTTTGTTAATTTTTAGGATAAATCATAGACACATATGATATGATTGGTTATTAAAACTGCCCGTCAAGTACAAAGTATCCCCTAGATAAAGCTATGTGTCAGCGAAGATTGACTTCTAAGACACACATCTAACAATCTTAAGAATAAAGATATTCTCTATGAGTAGATACCTCCTTATACACCGTAGTTAAATGATATAGCAGAAAGGAGGAATCGTATCTTGTTAGATATGGTGCGGTCCATGATGTGCTTCACTAATCTTTCAGTATTATTTTGGGGATATGCCCTAGAGACTGCCTCATACATATTGAATAGGGTGCCTTTAAAATCTATTACTAATACTCCACATGAGATATGGAAGGAAAGAAAGCCTAATCTTAAATATTTTGAGATTTGTGGCTGCCCTGCTTATGTCAAAAATATCTTTGGACATAAGCTAAGTGCTAGATCAGACAAGTGTAGGTTTGTAGGATATCCTAAGGAACAAAAGGATACTACTTCTATCATCCTACTGAACCAAAGATATTTGTTAGTAGGTATGCCATTTTTTGAAAATAATTTATTCAAGAAGGAGGCATTGGGAGGAATATTAAATTTGAAAAAGTTCAGGACCTACAAATCAATCCAAAAATACCTGTGGTTGGACCACAAGGAGATCCTCAACCAAAAGTATCCAAAGATGAGGTACATCCACAATATACACCTTCTCTCTGAAAGTCAGATAGAGTACGTCAAGCACCTCTTAGATGTGATTTTATCGTTAAAAATGATAATTCGATCAACATCATTCAGGATGATGATCCACTGACCTATTCAGAAATTGTCATGAGTAGAGACTCAGACAGATGGCTGGCCATGAATTCGAAATGGACTCTATATACACTAATCAAGTGTAGACCTTGGTTGATGCACCTAAGGATGTGACCCCAATAGGGTATAAGTGGATCTTCAAGAAGAAGATCGGAGTAGATGACAAAGTAGAAACTTACAAAGCCAAATTGGTGGCGAAGGATTTCAGATAAAGATAAGGAATTGACTATGATGAAACCTTCTCATCGATGGCTATGCTTAAGTCTATTAGGATTTTACTTGCTATAGCTACATACTATAACTATGAGATCTAACAGATGGATGTCAAGACCACTTTTTTCAATGGTAATCTTGAGGAAGATGTCTATATGACTCAGTCCGAGGGATTTATCTCAAGTGAAAGGATAAATCAAGTATGCAAGTTAAAAAAATCTATCTATAGATTGAAGTAGACTTCGAAGAGCTGAAACATCTGATTTGATATGATAGTCAAAGAGTTTGACTTTATCAAAATAAGGATGAACCATATGTGTATAAGAAGATAAGTGAGAGTGCTATTATTTTTTGATTCTGTATGTCAATGACATATTGCTTATTGAGAATGATATCTCAATATGGTAATTGATCAAGATTTGACTATCGAATACGTTTCTATGAAAGACTTGGGTGAAGCATCCTATATACTAAGTATAAAGATCTATAAAGATAGATCTAAGAGGATGTTAGGCTTATCCCAGTCTCGGTACATAGATCTCATGTTGAAGAGGTTCAATATAGAGGCAAGTAAAGAGATTATCTACTTGTAAGCCATGGCATATGTCTCTCCAAGAAAATATATCCTAATACACTAGAGGAGAGGAAACGAATGAGTGAAATCCCTTATACTTCGGCTGTGGGATCAATAATATATGCTATGCTATGTATGTTAGAAATTGTATCCTAAATCTAATTGGGTTATTATAAATAATTAGATTTTATATATGAATTATTGATCAATAATAAATTATTTTGATTTTTTCATCATAAGGTGTATATCTTCATTATTAAAACTCTTGTGTTGTGATGAAGTCCTTAGAATTATATGATGTCGATGAAGGAAATTTATCGAATAGTTCTTAAACATGTTCGTGGCTGAATGATACGTCATTAATAGGATGACGATGTTTATCGAATGTAGGTTATTGTGTGATATATAGGTTGGTTGTCATCGTAATCAAGGAGTGTGGTGACACTGATATGGCATACAGATAAGATGTAGGAATACATCGTCACTAAAAAGTGATTCATCTGCTCAGTGCTCTACTATCAAGAGCAGCTTATGAAATATATGGGCATGTCTCTCAGATCTGAAATCACCATAGTAACTTGTAAGTAACTCACCGTACTTTGATATCAGACTACTTATATTTCTAATATAGTGACAGAAGGCTACTAGGTATAGTTAAGTACTTACGAAGTTTGTATGTAGATCAAGATGGGATTGACCCTCCTAATTATAGAAGTTAATATATCACTGTATTTTAATTTAGTAAAATCTTGATCAGGATAATCCATATGATATATTTGAAAGGTTGAAATATAATATGGATGACTATTTTAGGATTGACAGTTAAACCGTAAGTCACCTTGAGCATTAGGGTCAAAGGGATGAATTATGCAATAACTATATATTGAGGTTCTTGAATATTGCTTTGCGATCATTCAATCTATCCAGATATCGAGTATTATTGCTAGATGGTCACTTCAATTAGTATCAGAAGGAGTTTCTATGCTACCAGCTTAGTGTTCGAACCTATGTAGGCATGCACAAAATTCAAATAATATAGAATAAACATGATCGAATATTTATGTATTCAATTTAGAAGTATGAGACTTGATTGAATATATAAATTAACTTAATTAAAAATTATGTTGTAGGTCATATAGAATTAAACACTGACTATGTTCAACTAGCACTGCGCATAAGGTGCGGATTTGATTTTGGGAATGAATTAAATCAAATCAATGATCCAAGCAATTATGAGAGATTCGATTTGAGTCTTAATTATTTTAGATCAGTTCTAATTTAATTGGACTTAATTTTATTAATGCTTGATTGGGATAATTTATCAAGTTGGACTTGAATAAGAATTCTAATTGGATTAGGATCAGTAGCCTTTTTGAAATTAATTCGAATCGGATTTGAATTAGATTGAAATTGATCTAAATCTGAATCAAATCTGATTTGGTCTACTTAGCCACTTTTTTCAGCTAATCTCTCACCATGTGGGCTATCCAAGGTGGTTAGAAGGGGTTAAAATAGCACCTTCCCTTGGTCATGCGGCACAATGAAGGGAGGTGCAAGTTGGTGCCTCTCCTACCTGATTTAGGAATCCTTGTGTTTCATAGAGTTTGGATTTGATTGAAATATGGAGAGTCCTATTTCTAGCATCTTAAGGAGTTTGATTTGATCTAGGACCTTTTGTCTATTTAAGGAGGGTGTGGAGAAGAGAATTAATCAATTAACCTTGGCGTAGGCATGGAGATCCTTTTGGTGTGGGCATCCCCTATCCTTGGGTGTCACCTCTCCTTAGGCATCTCTCTTCTCTTGGCATCCTCCCTCCCTTTGTGACAGTGTGTGGGCTATTCCAAGGCATTAAGATTAGATTTTAAGGATTCTTCTCTTTCCTCTCTGAAGAAGTTCATCTCTCTCTTCTACAGAGTTTGGCGTGCATGCAAAGTAAAGGATCTACGCATCCAGATCTCATGAAGCATATTGATCGAGAAGCTTCTTCAACCTTGATCTTTTCTACTATGAATCAAGATAAAAATTTATAAATATTATAAAATTTAATTGCTAATCTATTCTACCTTCTTGGCATCCAATACGACGGACGAATTTTTTCTTCAATTGGGATTAGAGCCAGACCTATATATCATGATCGTATAATCTAATTTTGAATTTTTTTTGATTTTTTTGATCTAATTTTGAATCAAAATTTTTGATGTGATTAAATATTGATTTCATCTAATATCTTTTATATATTTTTCATCTAGTTTTGATCAGAGTATCGAATCGAAATCAGCCCTGACTCTGGACTGCTGAAAATCTATTTTAGCAAAAAATTTTGTGTAGATTTTTATGCTAATTTAATACCTAATTATGCATTGTTGGGTATAAATACCCCGGCCGAAGTTTATAGAAGACCGGCCCTTTCGGAGGATCTTCGGCTGCCGACCTGGTGCGACGCTTCTCTGAACTCCCCGATTGTCCGAGCTTTCATAATGCTCTTCCGGACTTCTCCAACGACGAACTCCTTCAGTTGTCCATCGGACTACTTCAAATGCTCTCCGAGCTCCACTATCAGCCGACCTTTCGCAGCGATTGACTGATCTTCGAACCTCCTCAGACTTCTTCCAGCCACAATCAACTCCAATACGGATTTCCTCCAGACTTCGTCAACGATCGAACTTCTCCAACAGCAGATTTCTACAACGGCCGAACTTCTTCAACAGTAGATTTCTACAACGGCCAAACTTCTCCAACACCAGATTTCTACAACGGTCGAACTTCTCCAACAACAGATTTCTACAACGGCCAAACTTCTTCAACAGCAGATTTCTACAACTGTCGAACTTCTCCAACATCAAATTTCTACAACGATCGAACTTCTCCAACAGCAGATTTCTACAATGGCCGAACTTCTCCAACAGCAAGTTTCTACAATGGCTGGACTCCCTCCAAGTTTCTATGATGGTCGACCACCTTCTGGACTTCGCTCGGGCTCCTGAGAGAGCCGGGTTTCTGCCCCAAACTCTTATTGCAGGTGGGCTTCATCCAAATTTCTACAACGAACAGGCTCCACTAGCAAGATCTTTACTCTGAACTTCTACTATAAGTGATCTACTCCGAACTACTACTACATGCGGTCCACCCCGAACTCCTACCGCAAGTGCTCTACTTCGAACTTGTACTACGAGCGGCTTATGCCGGATCTCTACTGTAAGCGAATTCCATCCGAGCTTCTACTATAACAAATTTCTTTCGGACTTCTGTTATAGGCGAACTCCAGCCGAACTTCTTCAATAAGCGATCCCACCGAGACTTCTACGAGAATCGGACTCCGCCTGAACCTCCGTAGCGGGTAGATTCCGGACGAACTCCTGCAATGGACGGGCTCCAGCAACTAGATCTCTACAATGACCAACCAGCTCCGGTGTTTGTCATGCCTCCCCAGCCATCGATCTCCAATAGTGTCAACCAGACTTCAACAACGTCAATTCTTCAGACTCTTCCAGTGGATGAACCCCTACAGCGCCATCCGAAGTCCATTGCCGGTCAACTCTCTATCGGATTCCTAATGAAGCCGAGCTTCGCCAACAGAAAGTCTCCGTCCGAGCTTCTACGGTAGAAAATTTCACTTGCAGCATCAGCACCCAAGGCACCTAGCAACGGTGGGCGCGTCAGCAACCTCGAAAACATCCGAGCTCCTCTCAGACAGAGAGCTGCCCCACTCCTTCAGGCGCTCCCACCGAGCTTCAGTCGGCAAGCCTGAACTCTCTGACAAACCACGATGATGGCCACGACTCTGCTCCACTTCCTGTAACGGATCCCATGTAGCTCCACTACTCTTTGGCAAGTCACGACAACGGACACCACTCCACTCTCCATAACAGACTCCACGTGGCTCTGAACGGCCCTAACGCCACTACTCTCCGTAACAAACTCTTCATGGCCCTGAACGGCCCACTACCAGGCGGTTACAGACGTCGCTGTCAATCAGTTACGCTCTCCATCTGTAAAAAGGGACTCCCAGATACATTCTTCTTTAAGCTCAAAACTCTATCTCAAAACTTTGCTAAAATTCCATTCGAGCACTTCATTTCTGTTGAGGCAGAGAACTGACTTTAGCGTCGGAGGATCTTGCCGGCCGGCTTCATCCTCGGACACCTCATCTAGAAAACTGAGATCGAGCTTGGAAAATTTCTTGGCCATCTTCTTCTGGCAGAGCTCGAATCCTTTGATGAATGCAGCTTAGCCGAACTTGACGTTCAGATCCCTCATTTTGGCAGAAGTCTTGAACTCCTCCACCGCTTGGCCCCTGCCTTTCGAGACCAAGATCGGAATCTGCTCCGTCAAATTAGCGACCTCAGCCTCTGCCTTCCTCACCATCTCTTTCGAGGTCGCCTTCAGTTCCGTCGAGGTCTGCTTCTCTCTCTCAAGCGCCTCTCGAAAATTGGCTACCTCGGCGGCCTTTTCCTGGCAGCAGACGACCTCGGCCCGACGGCCTTCCTCTGCTTGAGCAGCATCCTTCTTCGCCTTGTTCATCGCCTCAATGTTGGCAACGAGCTGGTGTCCAATCAGTAAGGGTGGCTAGAAGGTCAGTGTGAGAGCTGGGGAGTTATTTGAATGAAGGAGTGAAGGGATGAAAGAAAGTGAACTTGCTTACCTCGAGAAAGGACCCTAGAGAGTCCCAAACTCGTTGCTCGGGATCGGTGCGGATGATCCTCTGGACGACTTCGGATAGGACGCACCCATCAACCAGCCTCTTTATTAGATCCCTGTTGCTAAAGGGATAATCCCCCAGCTCCTCCTCCTCTGAGCCTTGGGATTCTTTGATGGCAGCTTGGTGGCCTCTGACCCTGCGGGCCACTATTTTCTTTCTCCTCCTCCTCTCAACCCCTGGCACCTCCTCGGGGCGGACCTCCAGAGCGAAAACCTCGGCGAGAGAGCCCCTCGAAGAAGCTCGGAGAATTGGAGACTCGGTGTTTGAAGGAGCGTCAACGGTGAGGGCCGCCTGGGCAGGTGCGGTCGAGTTCGTCTCCTCTGTTCTAGCCCTCTTCGCCGACCCGGAGGCTGCGACACCTTTTCTTTTGTGGCCCTTGAGGCCTCTAGCAAGCATTTGAGCTGCCTCGACATCCATGTCTACAAAAAGAAGAAGAAGAAGAAAGATCAGTAACAGAAAAGAAAAGAAGAGGTGGCAAAAAATAAATAAATAAATAAATAAATAAAAAATAAAAAGAGAGGAACGAAAGAAAGGAGAGATGAAGTACTGGCAGGATCCAGGGGACTCAGGTCGATGTTGAACAGGAGCTGCTCCTTCAGAAGGTTGGGAAGAGAAGGAGTCGGATAATCAATAAGTTTCGAGAAGCCTGAAGGTCGCCCTCCTCCAGGCTGGAAGCCCGACGAGCGGAGTCCCTTAGGGAACCCTAGGTGGGCAACCCCAACTCCAAGGTCGGGCATTGGACATAAAAATACTTTCCCTTCCAGTTATGAATAGAGG
>KE507174.1:67991-83844 GCA_000441515.1 Elaeis oleifera
AGAAATATTTTTTGATGGGTAAGTAGATTCCATAAGATGTTTTTTAAGTCGGATCAATTCAGTGAACTCATTCTCTAGTGAGCATCCACATCCTTGTAGTAGTGTCTTACACAAGTAGCTTATGAGATCAGCCACCTTCTCTATCGAGCATATATAGGAAGTGCTAGTCTATCTGAAATATTGATCTCCTACTCAATATTTCTATGATTAGAAATATTTTAAATTAGAATTTTAAAATTTTAGATCTCATAAGTATGATCTCATCATAACCCTAAAGTCATTGCTCTGATTTATGGAGTTCATCATAATCATTAAAATAAGATGCAGCATATGATGAAAATAAATGCCTTATATTTATAAATATCGATTATATGAGTCTGGAAGATTACAAAAAAATTCATCAAATATAAATTTCGATTGGCTTGTAGGGCATATTCTTTTCAGTATGGGGTGTACTAGCCGGTCCGGTTCGGTACGGGTGTATCGGTCGGTCCGACACGGTACAGCATTTCATGGTGTGGGGACACTAGGGCTAGTGCAGATGTTTGTTAGAGAACAAAGATACCGAGCATGACCAACACGAGAAGTCACTTGGATGTCTACTCACTCGTCAGAGATATTCTCGATGCTGTAGTAGTGTGAATAGTTCTTTGACCTGCAGTGCTTTGGTTGTTCATCATGAGGTTGCTGTAGTTTGACTACATAACTCGATCTCCTAGCTATATGGAGTCTTGAGGTGTATGTTGGCTGCAGTAGGTTCATTGTAGGAATAGGATATACACTAGATGGGATCTATCGACTTTGGTAGAAAGAAAAGTCCGATGCGATTCGCGAGATTGAGTTCAGAAAGTCTATGATCAAAGCAAGTGTGAATACTGAAAAGAGTTTTTATGAAAATTCACAAATGAACTCGAGTTGAGCTAATCTTGCATATGACAGATGATGGGGTTTGACGAGTTTTCATAACCTTCATCTTATCGGGACACGATAGAAGAATTGAATCACATGGTAACTATATCTAGAGGTTCATTACTTTCATTCTGTTGGGGTGCCATTACATACTGTTAGGTGTCACTGGTAGATCGTGAGATTCGTCGAACGTCGTCTTGATGATCGATGATCTTTGATGGACAAAGTTGGAATTGTACCAATTCATTGAAAAGAGTTTCCATGATATTTTGATGGAGATCAAAATATATCTCATTCAATTATCAATTTGATTGATGATTGGACTAATATGTAAAATTGCATGAAGGACTTACTAAGAGTTAGTAAGTTATAGGAGAATTTAATTGCAAATATTGTTAATTATTTGATTTGATCAAATATGGGTCAGATCTAATCTAATTAGATTTGGTTAATTTGGATTTTCTAGTCTAAATAGGATTTGCACTTAATTTCTAATTGGTTTGACTCAATTTAGATTCGAATCGGATTCGAATTAGAATGAAATTGAGTTAGGAAACTAGAGCCCCATTGGACTGGGATTCTCTTCCCTTATCCATGCCTTATAGGGGATGCCCAACCTGGTTTTACCATGGAAAATCAGATTAGTGTGGAGTTAAGGTGCTTAGTGTGGAGTTAAGGTGCTAAATAGGATGGCGCACAATGTAGGGGCGGCACAAGAGTCCTTCTCTAGAAGGACTCTTAACAAACTCCACAAAATCCTATTTGATAAGGTTTGAAAAGGGGGTGCCTCTAACTAATTTGTACGTGGAGAGCATGTTGGCATGAGAAAAAAAGGGAGCATGGCATGAAAGTGGTTTGTGACGCACAAAAGGAAGATGAGGGCGTGGGGTTGTTGTGACTTCTCCTCCCTTCTTTCTTACAACCAATGGTTGTTGAGGGATTCTTTCATCTCTCTCTTTTGTCCAAGAGTTGGACAAGCTTCTCTATCTCCTCCATAATTATTAGTCCAAGAGTTGGATGAAAAAAAAAAGAGATTTGATCTCTTGTTCTTTCTTTAGATCTTCGTTTTCTCTTGAGAAGAGAAAGGGAAAGAAATCATATTAGATTTGATTTTTGATCCTCCTATAGATCTCTTTGATTCTCTTGAGAAGAGAATCAAAAGAGACATAAGATTTGACAATTTAAGGAGCGATCTTTGCAAGAGAGCTAGCATCCCAGTGAGATCGAGATCTTCTGATCAGATCAGTCTTATGTGGATATCTGTAGAGGTCAGACACTTCTGCGGCTTCAAAAGGACCTTGAAGTTATCTATAGATCATCGGATCGCGGCTTCAACGGACCATGAAGATATCCATGGATCATCAGATCGCAGTGAAGATCTATCCACGTAAAGATAAAAATCAGATTTTATTTTGCTTGTATCTTAATCTTGTACATATGATGATGCCTGGCTTTATATTAAGATA
Source organism: Elaeis oleifera (assembly GCA_000441515.1). Classification (NCBI taxonomy): domain Eukaryota; kingdom Viridiplantae; phylum Streptophyta; class Magnoliopsida; order Arecales; family Arecaceae; genus Elaeis; species Elaeis oleifera. The sequence goes on from KE507174.1 coordinate 70,367, forward strand.
TGATCTCTATGTATGCTTGATTAGATTAGATCTAATTAGAGATTTGTTTTAACATCGTTCTGACATAAGATTTTCCTGACATAACGTTGATACATTATGTTGCATGGTTGTCTTAGAATGATGTTGAAAAATTTGAAATTCCTTCCGTTGCATATTGAAAATTTTAAATCTCTGCATGCATACCGGATCTCCATGTGATGGTGTTTCCTAACAATGTTATCACCCTCAAACCAAAATTTTTTCTTCTCAATGGATGTGACATTTAATGAAGTAGAACCCTTCTTTTATTTTAGACCCTCATTTTCAGGGGGAGAAAATTTTGCAGAGAGAAGATGAGGGCATGGGACAGTTTCTTCTTGACTCTGCACTATATGAATCTATCCAGCCTTCATCTGAATCTGTTCAATCTATACCATCCAAATCTCTCCAGCTTTCATCTGAATCTATTGAACTTGTGATTGCTTTATCTCCTATTGTCCCATCTTCACCTGTTGAACCATCACCTATTTTGGTTCAACAAGATCAGTAGTAGGCCGATCAATAAGATCAGCAATAGATCGGTCCCGTCTCCATGCCAACTTCCAGACCATCCTTGAAACAGGTCTACACCAGAAGAGAGAAGCCCATTCTGGACCAGAAGCAACTTCAAGAATCCGACCCGATACAAGGTACAGAAACCTTTCACTCTTCCTCTACGAATAATTCTGATTTGTATGATCTTAATTTACCTATTGCCTTGAGAAAAGGGATCAGAAAATGTACTCAACATTTCATATCTCAGTTTGTGTCTTTCCATAGATTATCCTCATAACATAAAAATTTCTTGCCTCCCTGGATTCTATTGACATTCCAAAAACTGTACATGAGGCATTAAATGATAGGACTTGGGTAAATGCCATGGAGGAAGAAATGAGTGCACTTCAGAAGAATAGGATGTGGGAAATGATTCCTCGGTTTAAAGAGAAGAAAGTAGTGGGATGTAGATGGGTTATACCCTAAAGTACAAAGTTGATGGGACATTGGAGAGGTATAAGGCAAGGCTAATCGCAAAAGGTTACATACAGACTTATGGAGTAGATTATCAAGAGACGTTTGCTCCTGTGGCAAAGATGAATATAGTAAGGGTCTTATTATCATTAGCAGCCGACTTCGATTGTGACACAGATGTCATAGCGATCAGATATATAGATTTGAGGGATCGGACTCGAAAGAGTGTGAAATCGACTTGACAGTACCGATTCCTGCAGCGTTCTGACATTGTTGAGCTAGAACGGCCATAACTTTGTCATCCGATGTCAAAATCCTTATTATGACCCCATTTCGGAAAGCTCTTTTAGAGCTCTATGAGGTTGGTGCTTCGCCGCCACTATGAATTTCGGAGCGTAATTCAATTGTCTAACAGGTCAATGGGAGTGCGCAAGAGCCCTAGTCCGACATGGAGTCTAATTTTGATTTATTCTTTATTTTATTTGTTTCGAATTCTTTCTTTTAATTGAATTAGGACTTTTAGTCTATATATAAGGCCCTCTGGCCAACGTTGTAATCAGTTAATTCGAATTATTGAAATAAAATTCTAGAGAAGAGAGAGTTCTTCTTCCCTATTCCATTTTTTCCTTGTTTCTGCATCTTCTTTCTCCTTTCCCATCGAAACGTGGCCCTAGGCTGCGTCAGATTGGGATTTGCAGCAATTTGATGTGAAAATACATTTCTACATGGAGATTTGCAAGAGGAAGTGTATATGGAGCCACCATCTGGATTTGACACGAACTTTGGTCCGAACAAGATTTGTCGCTTAAAGAAGGCTCTTTATGAATGGAAGCAATCTCCGAGAGCTTAGTTTGGAAGGTTTACAAAGGCAATGTTAAGGATAGAATATAAGCAAGGTCAAGGAGATCACATTTTATTACTAAACATTCCAAAGAGGATAAGCTCATTGCCCTTTTAGTCTATGTGGATGACATTATTGTAACAGGAGATGATATGGTCGAAAGGGAATGCTTGAAAAAGCAATTGAAGCAAGAATTTGAAATAAAAGATCTCGGGAGGCTTAAGTACTTCCTTGAAATTAAAGTGGCCTACTCCAAACAAGGGATATTTATATTCCAATGAAAATTTGTGCTTGATTTACTTAAACAAACAGGGAAACTTGGGAGTAAAGCATCGAGTATTCCAATTAACCCGAATCATAAGCTATGCAAAAAGCGAGAAGTAGTTGATAAGGGCAAATATCAAAGACTTGTGGGAAGACTGATTTACCTATCTCATATGAGGTCAGATGTTGGTTATGCAGTTGGGTTAGTTGTCAGTTTATGCATGATCCGAAAATAGAGCATCTAAATGCAGTTTATAATATTCTTCAATGTCTTAAAGCTACACCTGGAAGAAGAATTCTATTCAAGAAGGGTAGTGAGTTAACAATGGAAGCTTTTACTGATGTAGACTTTGCAGGGTCATGATTGATAGATCTACCACAGGTTATTGTATGTTCCTAGACGGTAATCTAATAACATGGAGAAGTAAGAAACAATCAGTGGTTGGTAGATCTAGTGTAGAAGCATAATTTAGAGCAATGGCACATGGAATTTGTGAACTCTTATCGTTGAAAATAATTCGGAGTGATCTCAAAATTGGAAGAGAAGGACCCATGAAGCTATATTGTGACAACAACTCAACTATTAGTATTGCATATAATCCAGTTCAGCATGATTGGACTAAACACATTGAGATAGATAGGTATTTCATAAAGGAAAAGTTGGAGAATGGTCTAATTACAATTTTCTATGTGTCTTTAAGTAATCAGTTAGTTGATATACTAAGGGGCTGCCTACAGCACGATTTCAAGAAATCACTTGCAAGCTAGGAATGGAAAACATCTACTCTCCAGCTTGAGAGGAAGTGTTGGATAGAGCTAATATTCTCTCCTTGAATATCTCCGATATTCTCTCTCATAATATCTCTTTACCATATTGGATAGAGTCGATATTCTCTCTTTGAATATCTCCAATATTCCCTTCCAGAATATCTCTTTTGGAATTTTAAATTTCTGATTCTTTCTTTGTGTGATCTTGTAATTATTTCTTTTAATTTATTTCCTTAAATATAGGGATTTGAATAATTAGAATGGTTAATTTCTCATCTATATATTGTATTATTTGTAATCAATCAACAATACACACAATATACAGATTTCTTAACAGTATCTATGCTTTGTTGCTTAGAATTTTTGCTAAGAAATGCATGGGAATCTGCATCATGAATGGTGGTCTTGCTTTTGATAAATCCCTAGAGTTTTGCTTTTTTGCTGCTGAAGGTCTCAAACATAAATGCAATCTGGTTGCCACCTTTCCTACTGCCTCTTTGACTGACTAGCTCTTCCTTTATCCTAGATTTGCTTTTGTGGACATGCAATTAGAATCCAACTTGAATTGTGAGGATCCAAATTGAGCCCTATGCTTGGCAGCCTCCTGCCTCTACCATTGATCATTTAGGGTCTTCTGTATAGCAGCCTGAATTTGCACATCCTCCATGCCATCTATATTCGATGCTTCATAGCGCTCCACATCCCTAGAGTACTATGAAGGTAATTCAGCTGCCCAACATTTGATTTTTGCTTTAGACTTGTATGCTTGCTCTCCTTAAAATTGGTTAAGTACTTTTTAAACATCTTACAGACCTCATGTGGACATTTTCCATAAGCAATCAAATTGGGATAACCATCAACCAGATGTTGCTTCGACCTCTTCACCCCCTCTCCACTCCACATTGCATCACTTGCACCTCTAGTAGTGCTGGCTAAAAATCATCAGCTTGTGCTCTCAATCTATGCCATGCTCTGCTTGCTTTGTCTTTCATGGATCCATTGCTGCAACTTTTTAATGAACACATATCATATTTTTTAGTTAAGATAATAATTATTTGAATAATTATTTTAAATAATTATTTACAAATTATATAATTTATATAATAATGCAAAAATGGCTGAATTGCCTCAGAAAGTAATGCAATTTCTGTACATGATGCTAATTAATCACAAATTTTGTATTTTTTAAATATTTTTAATTAATAAATTAATATTTAATAACAAATATCAAGAAAATTAGTTTTAGTTATAGTACACTATCTGGAGTGCTATATATATATATAATTTTTTTACTTATTCAGATCATGGGTATTCGCTGGTCACCACATTTTTTTAAAATTTATTTAAATTTAGGCTTCAGTTTGCGTAGCCATGGTCATGCCCAAATTTAAATAAATTGCAATCAAATTGACATGCATTCAAGTATGCTACTGATTTTATAGTATTTTTTGACTATTATTTATTTTCTATTATTTCTAATCCAAAAATATAGTTTTAATCTAAAAATTATATGATGAACAAAGAATTTTGATTTATTTGATTCTTAGGTGGGACATTGAATTGATGACTAAGTCCAGGTGGTTGGTGGTGGTGGATTCTTGAAATTCGATATTGGTTGGCTCGACAATTGATCTGGTTCTCTCCTTATGATGGCCTTAGCTAACTGTCCTATTTGAGCTTCTAGTCTGACGATAGATTGCTGTTAGATCATAATCAGTTGTTGAAGTTGAGTAAACCTATTATCGGTTAGATTGGTCTGTTGAGAAGGTGGGTATGATAGCTGATTATAATATGGTAGCTGGGTAGGCTGACTAGGCTGACCTCTATTATAGGCATAATTCTAATATTGGGTCGAAAAAAAATTTTCACGAGGAATTTGGGTCTGAGCCTGAGACGGTTGGGTCTTCAAGAAAATTAGGATGGTTCCTCTAATCTGGATTATATGTGTTCGCGAATGGATCATTAACATGCTTAGCGTAGCCTTGAGTAGTTTGAACTTATTCTCGGATGAAAGGAAGAAACTGGGCAGCCGAAGGAGACAATACTAATAGCAGCTGAAGAAGCAGCCAAATTCAGATTAAGAACAACAGCAGCGGTTTGCCAAAGTGTACGATGCTGCATACCAATAGTACTAGTATACACAATACCAATAATCCAATGATCACCCGAAGAAGGGGTAATAACACGAAAATATAATTTGTTGATCAGAATGGATGAGATCTAGAGCACTAAGATCTTTATGCCAGAAATCCAAAATGCCACTCGATAAGCCAATAGAGGGTAACATAAATCAATTCCAATGTGGCTCTAAAATATGCTCTACCCTAATCCTAGCTACATTAGACAAATGAGTTTTCAAAATATGACAAACATCGAGCCGATGAATCCAAACAAGATTCTTAAGATAATTAGCAAAGGGACGCTTAAGAGCTCCCTTACAATTAAGAATGCCAAAGCAATTTTCGAGCTTAGAAGTGGTAGGATTCTTAAGAATCCATACCAAGACCAGGTGAGAGAGACTTGTATTGATACTAGCGAAAATGTGAATTTAGAAAAGAGGTTAGTACTGAGACTAACCACATAGAAGAATCTGAGTCCGAAACTGGTACTGATGCTGGTTCCAATCTAAGTGAGAAAGATAAGAAAAAAGAGAGCGGATGAGTTATTCAAGACATATAAACCTAGAGTCCCATTTCCTACGGTCCTCAGAGTTGGTTCTTCCTCTTTAGAATCACCACCTTCTCCAAAACTGAAGTCGTCCTTGGTCACACCTGAGTACGTATGTTTAGAATCACATGACATCCTTCCGGTATCCATTGCATCAAACTCAACTCCTAATCCAAAAACTCAATTCATGAGCATTTTAGAAGAACAAATAGAAAAATTTTCAACAAACAAGGGTCTGTGAATGGGTTTATAAATTATCTTCTTAATATTGAAAAGATGAAACAGATTAAAAATGGGGTCGTGAACTACTTTTTGGAGATTGGCAACAAAATACTAAAATTTATCAATAAAGGGATCGTAGGCCATCTTCTTGAGATTGGCAATCCAAAATCATTGAAATTTGTCAATCCAATATTCGACATAGGATAGGTAAAATCTACATTGTGTTTGGCTGAAGACGGTATACTTAACGCTTTCTGGGAGGCAACACAGTTTTTATTTTTTTGATATCTTTTGCATTTTGTTTAGGTTAATCGAGTCTTGCTTAGTATCTTTTGTAGGGATTTGAAGACAATATCGATTAAGTTGGGAGAAGAATCAATTTTAAAAAGACTTCTAGGTCAGGTGATATCTCTTCTTTTCTTTCTCTTTGTATGCACCTTTTATTTTCCTACTCCATTAAGGATAATGTCGATTAAGTTGGGAGGGGATAATAATTTTTTTTTAAGTCTTCGAATAAGTTAGTATTTAACATTTATTACGCTTAAGTATCGAGTTGAACCAAGTATTTTTTTTTAAAAGTAAATTGATACACAGATCAGAGAGTTTGTGAGATATCGAGGGATCAAGTATTAAGAAAATCCACTAAAAAGTTAAGTTTAGAATATAAATATTTTTTTGAGCATTTTTAAATCCTCCTACTAGCATCAAAAAAGAGTTTACTTCCTATGGACTTGTGTAGGATCACTATATATTTTTTATACAAAAAAATAAAAAAATCTTCCAAAAACTTCATGCTGAGTAACCAGATTTCTTCGCCTAAGCAAGCATTGAGTTTCGTGTCAAAAGGTATGAAGGGCAAAGAAGCTCTGTTATAAAGCTAGTTTTAACTCGTAGCCTATTTAATTCGAGCAAATAAGTCCGAAGGATATTGTATACCTAGTGCCTTAAAATCATCTGATTCGGAAGTCATTGGCAAACTCACTCCATGGGTTAGACAGAAAGCTTAAGGGGTTAAGACACTCAATAGCAGTACAATCTTAAAGAAACATAAAAAAATGAAAAAAAATTCAATAAGTAAAAGGCGGAAGTAATAATACACTTGTCTATATAAAAGTTAATGATTTGGAGATAAACGTAGGAACAATTAAGAAAAAATTCTAAAAATGTTTATTGTTCTTAGCTTAACTTTCACAATGATAAGTACTAATACTTCAATGACATACCTCACACTCTACTAAACATTGGTGGCCCTTTTAAAAATTACCTAATGAAATTTGAAACTCTAAGTTAAACGGTATTTAACTCTAAATCCTTTCTTTACTTAAGGACGAGCAAAGTTCAAGTTGTGGGGTGTGATAAGTACATTAAATATATCCATAAAAGTATTAATTTATAAATTAATTTATATTTATTTATTAAGAATTGATGCTTTTGTTTGTGTTTTGCAGAAAAAATGATCGTCAATGAAAAGAGCCTGATTTGTAGATTAAAAGGAAGAAAATTTGAAGCAAATCGAATTTAAAATGGATCCCGAATGGAGACCCAAAGGCAAGCTCAAATCCAAGTCAAATTGGGTTCAAAATCAACCCAAATTGATCCAAAAACCCATCCAAACTGATTCGATTCGATCGCTCGGTGTACCATGGACCAGTGCTCGGTCCATAAAATTTTTGTTGTGGTCCACAGAAACAGGCTTGGGTCTTTGTCGTGGTCTACAGAGGGCAGAAGGCTCTTGTGCGCCATCGGACGACTGAAATGGATCTAAACATCTGATCAACAGTCCAGAATGCAGAAGGCTCTGGTGGCCCACATTTTGTGCACGATCCGATGGCTCCAAGCAATTCTGAGTGAGATCGGGTGGAATCTGGGTTTTGTGCTGGCAGACGGCCCAGATTGAATTTTAAGGGTAATCCGACGGTCGACATCGTTGCCAGCTGAGAGAAGGGATCTTATGTAGATCATGTCATGGCATCATACCAAAATGCCAAATTTTGACATGATCTTCTCTTATTTTCCTCTTTTTCTGCCGATTTTAGACTTCAAAAATTTTTGAAAAAATGTGGAGTGGAAAGGGAAGACGGAATTTTGCCCATTGAGAGTTGACTTTGGATGAAATCTATGAAGCTCAAGGCTTCTCTAGTGTTTTTGCATTGAAAAGAAAAAAAGAGTGGAGGGCTCAAAAGGCATGAGCTTGCTTCGTCATGCCTCTCTATTATTAAGGGTAAGAGCGGCCCCGAACTAGCTTGAAACGACCTTACCAAGCAAAATTGAGGACATCCCACCAGGGATCACTGACTCGGAACCAGACTCCATGCCTGCCGGCTGGCGGTACAAGTCGGTATGCCCTCATACCGGACTGTACTGGATTCGAATTGACATGAAAATAGAGGATGAACTAGGAAGTAGAAACGAGGGGGAGGGAAGGAGAGGGATGGAAGGATAAGGAGGCCGACAGAGACACCTGCGATCAAGGTTTTAAATCCTTGGGACGGGGCTGTCTTGGTTTTTCATGGGACGTGACATGCTGCCTTCTACCTTGTCCCGACACTAAGGACGGAGGATGTTTCAAGATGTCCCAATCGGGAGACTACGATGCTAGCAGGACAACACAGTCCCGACACATGGGATGGTATCCTATCCCGATATCCTGTGGAACATTCCATTGGAACCTGAATCCTTGCCTGCGATGGCCATCGGAGGACTGCGGGGTTGTGGAAGGGCCATCGAGGGCTCTGCAGTCCTTCGCAAGAGAAAATGAGAAGAGAGAGATAGAGAGAGGGGAAGGGAAGGTAGCGGAGAGGCCGTCTAAGAGCCATCGAATTGTTCCGTGGTTGCCAAATAGCCCAAAACACCCTTGTAGCCACTGCATGTTCGAAACAGAACCATAACGAGATAAAGAACTAATGCCTTATTTTGGTATTTTGATTGAAATACCCATAAATGGTATTTTACATAGAAATAGTATTCTTGCTTATTTTGATGATCCATGATACAAAAGAAATAGTTCAAGAATTACTAAATATGGGACCATAGAGGTAGATTCAATCATAAAAAAGAAGATTTGATTGAGTATCGAGGAGCAAAAGAATTTAGTCCAAAATACCGAAAAGTAGATCGATTTTCTTTCATTCTCGAAGTACATATCTTGCTTGGATTTTCATTCATAATGGTCTTGTTTTGAACCCGCGACAGTCATGGGGGTGTTTTGGGCCATCTGATGGCCACTCGACAGCCCTCCGATGGCCTTTCCATCATCTTTCCCTCCTTTCTCTCCCTCCCTTCCCCTCTTTCTATCTCTCCCCCTTTTCATTTTCTCTTATGGAAGATTGTGGAGATCCAGAGTCTCGGTGGCCCTTCGGCGGCCTTGGCAGGCCATCGTCGGCCACCGTGGCCTTCCCCTCTCCTTCTCTCTCCTCCTCTCTCTCTCCCCCCTCTTTCCTTCTCCTTTGCTTCGTTTTCACTAGTGTTCCGAATCGGATGGTTGAACTGCACCGGTTAGCCGTCGGTATGGTTCGGCACACCCTGCACTACTCGATTCAGGCCGGTTCAGTGAACCCTGCATCCCACCTTGATTTTGAGCCAGAATAGTTCAGGTACTTCCTGAACTGAGTAAGTGGTAGGATCGTGATTTTTGGCCCTGACCCTTGCCCTCTCTCCCATGGCCTCTTGAGCCCTCATCACAATCCCTATTCCTCGTTCTTCTCCTTCCTTATCCCAATTCTTTTCATTCCTTCTCTGAAAATATCCACAGTGGCTGCCATTCTCTTCCCATCCTGCCTTCCCTTGCTGCTGCCAACGTTGTAAGTAAGGGTTCCTCTGTTTGTTTGTTCATTTTATTTATCTAGTTAGAAATTTTCTATGGGCTTTGGTTGGTTAGAGCTGTTTCAGCCTGTAGTTTTTATTTGTTTCTTTTTTGACTGATTTTAGTTTTTTATTATGGTTTTTGATCTTGATGCTCAATCTAATGTAGGCAGATTGTTTTAACTGAGATTGGTTATAGTTGTTCGTGCTGAAAATTGGTTTATTTATAATTTTCTATGGTGAAAGCTAGTCTGAAAATATGGTCTTCTAGTGCTAATATGTTAAATTAGTGCATGGAAAGGACTAGGACTACTCAGATGCTAGAATGATTGGTGCTGTTGAAAATTTGCATCATTAGGACATCATGTACAGAAAATAAATTTACTGTTGGAGGTGGGATCGGAGAAGACCATGTTCTGTCTGGGAAGATAATGGTAATCTGGCTCTGTTCTCTACTAATATTTGTCAATTTGTCTCTTTATGGTTGAATTCGGTGAATATGGTGTGGGTGGATGGGAGCTAGTTCTGGTCTTGCTTAGAGCTGGTCTAATTTTTGTACTGTCTAAATGTAGTGCTTAATGTCACTCTTGCTATGTTTTGATAATAGAATTGGCCTTGTCTTTTTGTTCATTTCAGGTTTAGCATCAATAGAATCCTATTCTTTCTTTCCCTTTTTTTCTACCAGAAAAAGAATTTTTTTGTTCTTATTTGAAGAACTGGTTTTTTCAGGCCTTAATTCATATTTCCCTGATGCAAGCCTCAATTTTGTGTTCAATCTACACTTCTTTTATATTCTCATCTGCAGCTATCAGATTCTGTTCTATGAACTCATTTATATTAAATTCAGGCCTTAGTTCTTAATTTTCGCCAGCTGAAGCCTTGATATTGTGTTCAATCTACACTTCTCTTATGTTCATTTTTGGCTGTCAGATTTTGTGCTTTGAACCCATTTATATTGATTATTGCTTATTTCCAGTTCCCATGTTGGAAATGAGAACTGGCTTGATTTGAGTCTTGATTGTAGCCTCATTTATGTGGGCGCACCCTAACCATTTTTGTATCTCTGCTGTTTTCATATGTGGTGATGTGAAATTCAGATGTGAGATCTCCACTTGGTGCTACAAGAATATATACTGTCACATAATTTGTTTATGGTGGTCGTGGTGCCATGTTATATATGCTACGAAGTTGTGAATATTCTTATATGTCATCCATGATCACATCTATTGCATACACTTGCTGTTCTTTTTTTTTTCATTCTGATAATGTTCCACATCTTTAGTTTTATTTATTATTATTATTATTATTTTACTTGTGTCTCAATCTAAGCCTGCTATTTATGCTAGTTTACCACTTATTATGCTGATTGACTAGTGATCAAGTATTTCCTGCATTTTGCAAAATATAAAGTTCAGTTTTACTTGCTGTAATCTGGTAACATATTTTGCTATATATTCTATTAAAATTTGGGGCTCTTTTTAGGTCTGCTGTCTGCTTTGGACTTTTGTTATTTCCTTTAGGAAGAGATAGAGAGAGAGAGAGATCTGCCTGAATTTTTGCTGGTATCTTTGTTCTATGTCGATTGATTTATCATACATTTTACTTTTGCTGCTATATAATGCTGCTATGATTACTTCTTGCTGTATCTGTTGTATTGGTATATTTGATGTTAGACATGCCAACAAAGAGAGTTGCTGCAAAGTCTGTTAGGGAACGCACTTCTAATTGGACCAATGCACTTGATGAGACCATGTTGAGGATATTGAAACAGGAGTACATGTTAGGAAACTATGTTGCAGGACAATTCACAAATGATGCCTGGACACAAATAGTCTCAGCCTTTAATCTTCAGACAGGCTTAACTTACACTAAGGCCCATATCAAGAATCGTTTAAAGGTCTTAAAGAAGTCATTCTCATTGTACCACACCCTTGCAACCAAAAGTGGATGGGGATGGGATCCAGATAGAAATATGCTGATCATTGGAGATCTTTCAGATTGGGAAGACATGATAGAGGTAGGTGTTATTCATAAGTTATCCAGCTAGTAGCGTGGTTCAATCTGTAAATCCTTTTACCATCCATTTCATTTGGTGTTCTTTTCAAAATAGGCAAATCCACAATATGCCAAGTGCAAGGACAGGCCTTTCCCGGCTTTTGCGATCCTTGAGTTGCTTTGTGCAAACACAACAATTGCAAAGCATCAGGATAAAACAGTTCTAGATACAAATGACAGGGATAATAGCTCTAACACATCCCATGACGTCTCTAGTTCCTCAAATCCTAGGAAAAGAAAAAGGACTGTCCCACAAGCCATACCAGAGCCTGTGCAGACTGGAAGGAGGCGACCAAAGATAGCTAAAGAACGACTCCGTTATGAAAATGCTGCAGGACTGAGGGTGTATTCAATTGAAGATTGCATTGACAAGTTGGAAACACTGCCTAACATCTCCTCTGAAGCATTCCTTTCTGCCTGTGAGGCTTTCAAGGACGAGCGTGATAGGTCCATTTTTATGCGACTTAATGGACCTTTGCTTAACATGTGGATTGATAGGCAGGTTGCTAAGCACTCCATATCAGCAGTCCAGGCAGTACTACCCGCCCAGCTGCAGTCAACTTAGTAGTTCTGGTCAGACCATGGGCAGCAATGCTGCCAAAATTACTACTTCCCCTTAAAGGCAGGAGACTGTTTGATTTTGACATAGTTTTTGTTTTCGGTTATGTATAGTTCCCCACACTGGATGGTGGGATGTCAACTTCAAATTTCGTGACATCTTAATTGACCATTTTATTATCATCCTACTACTAATGTTATTTTTGCACTCAATCTGTAATTTATGCTTGAGGTGTTTTTGATTTCATTATATATGAGGATGAACTCCGTGTCACTCCAAAATTGATAATAGAACTTTTCAGTCAGAAGGGTGAGGGTGGGAGGCCACCATCTATGTGCAATTAAAGAGGGATGAATGAGTTCATGCTGCTATACGTTGGAGGCATTTTCATATGAAGTCCTTTGATGCCCACAGCCTTATTAATGGTATTTTGAATGACACCCCTAGAAGAGGGTGTAATTTGAAGATGGATTAGCAATGATATTGTTGGGTATAAATACCTCCAGCCGAAGTTCGCAAGAGGCCAACCCTTCCGGGATCCTTTCGACTCTGCGCGACATTTTTTCCGAGCTCCTTCGGCAGTTGGATTTCCACAATATCGACCGAACTCCTCCGACGGACGAGTTTCTTCAAAATCTCTCGGACTTCTAAATCTTCCGGACTTCTCCAATGACAAGTTCCTTCGGTCATTCGACGGACTGTCTCGAGTGCCATCCGGACTCCATGATGAGCCGAACTTTCGCAGCAATTGACTGATCTCCGAATTTTCTCAGACTTCTTCAATGGTAAATTTCTACAACGACCGAACTTCTCCAACCGGATTCTGTCCACGTTCCTACGGCTAACCACCCTCTGGATTTCACCCGGACTCCCACGGGAGTCGGGTTTCTACCCCGAACTTTTATTACAGGCGGGATTTCATCCGGACTCCCACGGGAGTCGGGTTTCTGCCCCGAACTTTTATGGCAGGTGGGCTTCATCCCGACTCCTGTAACGAACAGACTCCGAACTTCTACTCTAAGCGGTCTACTCCGAACTTCTACTACAAGTAGCTCGCGTCGGATTTCTTCTTCCGAACTTCCCCCAAGGACAGATTCCTATATCTACCGGGCTCCATCCAAGTTCCTACGACGTTCGACCGCCCCTGGGCTCTGCTCCGAGCTCCTACGGGAGCCGGACCTCTGCTCCAAGCTCCTACGGAAGTCGGACCTCTACCTCGAGCTTCTACTGCGAGCTCCTACTACGAGCGGTCCACGTCGGATCTCTACTGTAAGTCTCTATCCGAGCTTCTATTGTAAACGAATTCCTTCCGGA
>KE507175.1:0-11439 GCA_000441515.1 Elaeis oleifera
CTGCCATCTAAAGAGGATTCCTCATCTTTGATCCTCTGGTTTGAAGGTTTTCAAGATGGAGTATCAGATCTGAAAGCAAGAAGAAATGATCTAAGGCTCTTCCAAAGATAAATCCCCTAGTCTACAAGATTGCTAAATTTTCTTGTAGATTGTTTTGTTCAAGGTGTTATATCAAAGATCAAAGCTTTCCTCAGACCCTTGTTGCTGGTTCCACGATCATCATGCATCAAGGGAAGAATCCAACAGGCTTGTACCTGAGAAACAAATATTCTTGCTTAGATAGCAAGGGTCGGTGTTATCCGATGAGTTGTATCTTGTAATCCTTTTAGTGGATTGAATTCTCAAGTAGAAACTTGGAGAGTCGATGTAGGTGCAAGATTGGCACCGAACCACTATAAATCTCTTATGTTTGTAGTGCTTGCATCTCTTCATTTACTCTTTGTGCTTTATACTTGCTTACTTGTTATTTGAGGTTGATTTCATTCTCTTAGCTAATCTATTTACTCCACTCAATAAGTATAGCACATTACTTGAGTTCACTAATCACACAAATTTTAAAAGATCCAATTCATCCCTCCTCTTAGGCTCCATATCTAGGCAATAAGTGGTATCAGAGCTCGGTGCTCTAGCGTTTGCTTAATTTAACCATCAAGAGCCAAAGATCCATGGCAGCCCAATTTAGCACATCTCTAGCCAAAGGGCAATCCACAAACCGACCTCCACTTTTCAATGGATCAAACTATACCTATTGAAAAGCTCGGATGTGAATTTTTATTCAAATACTTGACTATGATATATGGAGTATCATAGAGAATAGACCGTACACACCCACTAAATTGATTGATGGTATGTCTTTCCTAAGTCGGAAGGTGAATGGGATGAATTTGATAAGAAAATGGCTCAGCTTAATGCTAAAGCCATGAATATCTTATATTGTGCCTTAGATACAAATAATTTAACCATATTTTATTATAATTCAGCTAAAAAAATTTGGAATAGGTTAGAAGTCACACATAAAGACACAAACCAAGTAAAAGAGTCTAAAATTAATATGCTTGTGCACAACTATGAATTATTTAAAATAAAATTTGAAGAGTCAATAACTCAAATATTTACTCATTTCACTGACATCATAAATGGTCTAAAAAATCTTGATAAGTGTTATTCTAATAGTGATCTTGTGAGAAAAATGCTTAGGTCTCTACCAAGATCGTGGGAGGCAAAGGTCACTACGATTCAAGAAGTCAAAGACTTAAACACTCTATCTTTGGAGGAGCTATTTGGATCCCTTATAATCCATGAGCTAACTATGAAGCAACATTTTGAAGAAGAGACCAGAAGAAAGAAGACAATTGCTCTCAAAACAATAGTGCAAGAAGAAGAAGCCAACCTATGCCTTATGGCATATGAAATGAGGTAACCCCTAAAACTCAAAATAAATTTTCTTATGATGAACTGCAAGAAGCTTTTAATGAATTTTTAAATGATCTAAAAAAATTAAGATTGAAAAATAAAAATCTGAAATTGAAAAATCAAGTATTAGATAAAGAAAGGGAAGAAGTAGACAGTAAAAATAAGAATTAGAAATTAAGTATCAAGCTCTATTGAAAGAAAAGATGAAATTTCAAACTTAAACAAAACTCTTGTAAAGAAAATTAAGATCTAAAGGAAGAAGTAACCAAATTGAGACCAATAGTTGATAGATTTACTTTAAGTTCAAATAAACTTCAAATGATTATTGATAGTCAAAGAGCTGTGTATGATAAAGTCAGACTTGGCTACAATGCTCTTAAAAAATAAAATTTTAAAAATATTTTGTTAATGCATCCATGAGCAAATTATCAAATATTACTTATTTAAATGGCAAAGTAGGACATAAAGCTTATACATGCTCATCAAACAAATTTATTGATACAAATGTTAAGAAAATATGGGTTTCAAAAGGAACTATTGTGACTAATCCCAAAAGACCCAAGTTAGCTTGGGTACCTAAAGTTAAACTTGACTTTATGTGTGTAGGTATGTCTTACATCCCAAGCGATAAAATGAAAGTGGTATCTTGATAGTGGATGCTCAAGATATATGACCAGTGATGAATCTCAATTCATCACATTGGAAGCTAAAAATGGAGGGATGGTCACCTTTGGAGATAATAGCAAGAAAAATTATCGACATTGGTAACATTGGTATCACTCCCTCCACTTGTATTGAAATGTGTTATTTGTAGATGGTCTCAAGTATAACCTTTTAAGCATTAGTCAATTATGTGATAAAAGTTACAAAGTAGTTTTTGAATCATCTATATGTATTATAATTAGTCCTTTTGATGATAGCACTAGATTCATTGGGCATAGGTATGACAATATTTACATGGTTGATTTAGATAATCTTTTCATGCAAAATATGCAATGTCTTGTGGCCATGAATGCTAAAATCAATGAGACTAGTTAGCTTTGACACTGTAAGCTTGCACATATTAGTATGCACACACTTTCTAAAATCATTAAAAAAGATTTGATTTTTAGTTTGCTAAAAATAAGTTTTGACCAAGATAAAATTTGTGATGCATGTCAATTAGGTAAACAAACAAGAGTTTCTTTAAATCTAAGAACATTATTTCAACTTCTAAACCTTTAAACTTTACATATGGATTTGTTTAGTCCTACAAGGATAACTAGTCTAGAAGGTAAAGATATGACTTTATAATTATTGATAATTTTTACGTTTCACTTGGGTTTATTTTTAGCATCTAAAGATGAAGCATTTTCAGTATTTTTAAATTTTATCGAAAGATTTCAAATGAAAAAGATTTACTAATTATTTCAATTCATAGTGACCATGGCACTGAATATGAAAACAAGAATTTTGAAAAATTTTGTGATACAAAAGGTATAGATCATAATTTTTTAGCACCTAGAATATCACAACAAAATAGAGTAGTAGAGAGAAAAAATAGGACTCTTGAAGAAATGACCCGTACCATACTATGTGAGAGCAAGCTCCCAAAGTATTTTTGGACAGAAACAATCAACACAGCATGTTACATCTTAAATTATGCTTTAATAAGACCAATTCTAAAGAAACACCTTATGAATTATGGAAAGATAGAAAACCTAACATAGGATATTTTCATATTTTTAGTTGCCGCTATTTTATTTTAAATAATGGTAAAGATAGCTTAGGTAAATTTGATGCTAAATCTGATGAAGCTATCTTTCTCGGCTATTTCACTTCTAGCAAAATTTTTAGAATATTTAATAAAGAACATTAGTAGTAGAAGAATCAATCATGTAGTTTTTAATGAAGTTAATGATCTTCCAACAAGAAAGAGAGAGGATGCTGATGATGCAGGTATCATAGAAGATGAATGAAAGAGCTAACCATCAATGACTCAAATGAGTGAAACAAGAAACAATTAAAAGAAAAATATGAGGATGAAAACATCAATGATCTAAACATTCAAGAACAATCTCAAGATACAAGTAATCTTTCAAAAGAATGGAGGTATGTCTACAATCATCCCAAAGAATTAATCATCAGTGATTCGACATAAGGGATAAGAACTAGATCCTCTCTTAGAGATGTATGTAATTATGTAGCTTTTGTTTCACACCTAGAACTTAAAATAATAGATGAAACTAAAAAAGATCATAACTGGATAATTATCATGCAAGAAGAGCTAAATCAATTTGAAAGAAATAATGTATGGACTCTTGTTGCTAGATCTAAAAATCATCCAATAATTGAAATAAAATGGGTATATAGGAATAAATTAGATGAAGATGGTAATGTAATTAGAAATAAAGCAAGATTAGTTGCTGAAAGATATAATCAACAAGAAAGAATTGATTTTGATGAAATATTTACACCTGTTGGTAGACTAGAAGCCATAAGAATGCTGCTTGCTTTTGCATGTTTCATGAACTTTAAATTGTTTCAAATGGATGTTAAAAGTATTTTTCTAAATGATTATATTGCTGAAGAAGTATATATAGAGCAACCCTCAGGCTTTAAAAATCATGAATATCCAAATCATGTATTTAAGTTAAACAAAGCATTGTATGGTTTAAAACAAGCCCTAAATCTTGGTATGAAAGATTAAGTAAGTTCTTACTAGAAAATAATTTTTTAAGAGGAAAAATAGATACAACTCTTTTTATAAAAGAAAGATGAAGAAATTCTAGTTATACAAATATATGTTGATGATATTATATTTGGATCTACTAATGAAGCTTTGTATCAAGAATTTTTCAAGCTCATACAGGAAGAGTTCGAGATGAGCATGATGGGAGAACTCACTTTCTTCCTCAGACTCCAGATCAAGCAAATGAAAGAAGGGATCTCCATTACCCAAAGTAAGTACACAAGAGAACTATTAAAGAAATTTGGAATGGAGAGCTTCAAAAGTGTAAGTACTCTTATGACCCTTCCTGTAAATTAAATAAAGATGAACATGGTAAGAATGTTGATTCAAAACTTTATAGAGGCATGATAGGCTTTTTGTTATATCTTACTGCCAGTAGACTTGATATAATATTCAGTGTATATATGTGTGCTAGATTTCAATCAAATCCTAAGGAATCTCACTTAAATACTATTAAAAAAATTTAATACTTAAAAGGAACACAAAACTTAGGACTTTGGTTCTCTAAGCAATCTTCTATGGATTTAATAGGCTACTCAGATGCAGACTTTGCTAGATATAAATTAGATAGAAAGAGTACTAGTAGAACTTGCCAATTTTTAGGAGTGAACTTAATCTATTGGTTTAGCAAGAAGTAAAATTCGATAGTATTGTCCACGACCGAAGCCAAGTACATTGCAGCCGGAAGTTACTGTGTTCAAATCTTGTAGATTAAGTAACAGCTTATAGATTTTGGTATTGAACTTAAAAATATTCTCATAAGATCTGATAACACTAATGCCATTAATTTGATCAAAAATTTAATTCAACACTCTAGGTCAAAACACATTGAAATTTGACATCATTTTATAAGAGAACATGTTCAAAATAATGATGTAGCACTTGAATACATAAATACTGAAAAGCAATTAGCTGATATTTTTATCAAAACATTAAATGAAAATAAATTTTGTGAAATTAGAAGAGACTTGGGCATCTTAGATCTTTCTACTTGATCTCTAATCATAATTTCACTCCCTAAATCTACCCAAAATCTCTTGACATCATCATCTTAATTTTGGGAGGCATCTATTTTTTAAAATTATTCAAATCAATTAAAAATCATCAGTGTCATTCAAATATAATCTCAATTTTTTTTCATTGAAATACTTTATCAAAAATTATATCAAATTTATCTAGACTCTTCATGATCATCTCAAGTCGATATAAGCCTTTTCAATTTTTTTCTCTTGACTTTTTTCTCTTTTTTAAATTATTTTCACATAGCCCGATATTTTCTAGATGGGGTGTCCCATGGGACGTCTCAATTGATCGGGTAAATGGATTTTGTGTGAGTCGACCCGTTTAATCCCTCTCTTAAAACCTAAGTGGGGTGACTCAATCACTATGCTTCTTCCTCTTCTTCTCATCCCAAATCGAAATACTTCTTCTAGCTCTCCACCGACCACAAATCCATCCAAAAATCTTGAATTTCTACCTCAAATTCTAGGCAACACATTCTCTCGGCATATCCTTGATCAAACCATCTCCCTCTTGCTCTCCATCAAATCTCAAGCCCTAATCTCCAAAATCCGAGACAATCATCCCAAATCTTTTCTTCTCCTCATTTCCATCCATCCTTCACCCTTCTCCATTCTCTTGACCGGTTCTCCTACTCTCTTTGGGACAATGGCCTCCAAAATGAGGTTGCCACAGAGAAGGAAGTCAGTGAGGTCCTTGGAGGCTAAGGAACGAAGGAAGAAAACTACTTAAGCACCTGTTCAAGCCTCTCCTTCGATCACCCCAAGTAAGATCCCTTTGTCTGCAAGGAAGGTAGCCCTGAGAAGGAATGTTGATTTTTGTTTCTTGAGAAGTGATGAATTTTCTATTGGTAAAAAAATGATTAAACAAAGATGAAGATTTTTCTGTAATTTGTCCAAGCCCGTATACATTGATCTTGTCAAGGAGTTTTATTCAAACCTAGTATTTTCTGATGGAATTCTGAGATCATCTGTAAAGGGTATTGAGATTGTCCTAAATGCTCCTAGGCTAGGTAGACTCCTTTAGATGCCCTGTGAAGGTAGCTGCCTAGATGAGCTTCCAAGAAAAAAAATCGGGCTTAGGACCATCCTAGGAAGAGAGGATGTAGAGGGCTTTATGAAAATTGAAGCCAAAGATTTGAGTGTGGAGATGAGATTGCTCCACCACATGGTGTCCAGGATTTTTTTTCCAAGGAAGAAGATATGATTTGATGATTGGTCGAGATATCTGCTTGATGCACCATGTAGTCTTCGAGTCTCCCCTAAATCTGCCATTTTGATGATCGATGCCATGAGGGAGGTCTTGAACAGATCCAAGGCTCCCTTGCCCTATGGTATGGCTCTCACTGTGATATTTAGGGAGTCTGGAGTGAGCTTTGATGGAGAGATTGTCTACAGATTATTGAACACTGACACCTACAACGACCACTCCCTTCGACGTATGGGATTTATCAGAGTGGATGGTCGTTGGACCAAAGGCCGATCGAGGAGCTACAGCCGAGGAGGAGGAGGATGAGGAGGAGCGTGCTGAGGGGGAGGGTCCCTCATCACCACCTGTGCCCAGACAGAGCCCTGATGATCACTTTGTATCAGAGCCTGAGGTAGGACCCTCAGTCAGTGCACCTCCATCTTCGAGCCGTACTGTGCCATCTTCATTTAGATTTGGGGAGGATGAGATGGGACTGTTGGCTGAGCGAGTTGCAAGTATTCTATTAGTCTAGCAGCAGCAGTTCAAGAGCAGATTCTTCAGCAGCTCCATCAGTTCAGCAATATCAGCAGCAGATCCTCCAGCAGGTGTAGCAGCAGTAGTAGTATCATCCACCTCAGCCGAGTTCTTTTTCTATCTTTTTCTCAGATCTTTCAGTTGTGCCCCACATTTCTTCATTGGTACGTTTTTGTCTGACCTAAGTGCTAGACTGGAGAGCGTAGAGAGTTTTCTACTCAGGTTCAGTGGTAGGATCTTTGATATTGAGGAAAAGATCAGACTGATACTGGATTCACTATCAGTAAGAGCGAGCACTTCGAGCACCTCTTCATCTCAGTTGGCTGATTTGGCTCGAAAGATGGAGAGACTTCACAGCCTGCTTCATTCCACACTTGAGCTAATCCGAGTAGATATCAGAGACTCGAGAGACTTCATCTCTTCTGATCTTGATGAGCTCCGAGTTTCAATGAGGGTGTCTTATCCCAGCTAGATGCCATTAGGACTCAGCTCCAGTCCAGACCCTCCATATCCAGTGAGCCCACTTTTGTCCAGCCTATTGCATTCCATCCCCCGACATCTTTCACTCGAACCAGACCTTTCAATCGAGGTCGAGACTGATTATGTTTTAGTTGTCTTGATCTTGAGCTCCATGCTCATTCTCACTGAACTGATCATTTGTACTAGTTCTTTTAGGTCTCATACTACTTAGTTATCATATTTTGATTGTTTTGTTAAATGTATGAGAATACTATGTTGGTATCATAGATATGTACTATGAATGAATGTCCTCGACTCTTGCAACCTCTCTTTTTTGTTGTAATTAATGTACGAGGTTATCCATTATCATCACTTTGAATGACCGACTTCTGTTTATAAGTGAATAAATGAATGACTATTATATTTGAATGAATGTATTATTACTCTGATGCCTCATGTACCACCATAACTTATTAAAAATCTTATTCTCTCTAGTCTATTTTTGATGATGTCAAAAAGGGGGAGAAGGTGGTCTATCTTGAATTTTTTTGTGAATTTTTTTGAATTTTGCTCTGATACAGAGCTCTGATGTTTTTATCCTTAACTTGATACCAAAATAAGAAAAAGATAATGAAAGATTCTTTTTATGCACATATTGCTCTGATACTAAAAATAAGGAAGAGAAAAAGATTTTTTTTTTATAAACCATTTTTGCTCTGATAATAAATATAAGAAAAATTTTACAACCTGACCATTTTTTATATAAGAAAGGGGAAGAATTTTTTCAAATAGTCAAAATGATTACTTTCACCTTTTCATATAAGAATGGAGTGAATTTTGCTGATTAGAAATAATTTCTGAAAAATTCTGATACCTTCACAAATAATTTTCAGCAAAATGATTTAAAATATTATAACTTACTGAAAATATGTATCTCATGATATTCTATGCTTAATCTTTGGCATGTTCCTACAAGTACTTCACAAACTCAGTCCCTTGAGCTTTATGGATCTTTTTTATGAACACTCAAATATTTTATCATCATCAAAATGGGAGAGATTGTTTCTTCAAGAATTGATTTTGATAATCACAAACTATTTGAGAGGACTACTAATAAATTTCTTATTTTAAAAATATTTAATAATATTTAGGTAGTCTAAAATATTGAGTTTGAAGAGCTCCATCAAATGTGCCAAAGTTGAAGTTTCTACAAGTTGAAAAAAATTTTAAAATCTTTTGAAATTGTCGAATTGATTTAAATTCATTTAAGAGTATTTGATAGTGTTCTAGTAAATTTAAACTTTAAATGTATAAAAAATTGGTTGGAACAAAATGGGGTGACCCATCTGGGTCATCCCCTTTATTGGATAGCCAGCATGCACTGCTTTGGTTTGTGGCACGCAATGGGACGACTCATGTGGATCGACCCCTGAGACCCTGAGATCAAGACAGAGAGCTCATTTTCTATCTGGCCAAAGGAGGCATCCCATGGGACGTTCCATTGCCAGTGAGGTATCTCATAGGATGTCCCATTCTGGGCGAGCTTCATAACAGCTAGTTTTCAGTCCATTTTTGGTGTATCTAATGCGCATTAAACACTCTCCAATGGCTCTTAACCAACATCAAGACACTCTCAAGTCCAAATGGAGGCTATAAATGCTCTCTAAAGATGAAAAATCAACCAAGATTCATGCATTCAAGCTCACATTCGTGAAAGTGAAAGAAATCCCTAAAAAGAGAGGAAAGAAACATTCAATCAGCTCACCAACTACTCTCCAGCTACATTCAAGTGTGCCAATCAATTGAGGGTGTTCAGTAAAAGCTTCTTTCCCTTAAGTATTATATTTTTATTATATTTATTATGCTCATTTAAGGGGCTGTTGTGCTGAAATTTCTGTACACTGTGTTCTTGCTATTGTATTTTAGATTTTGAGTTTTGGAAGATTCCAAAACTTGGATAGGTTGATCCGAACCTGAAATAGGAGTGTTGTGGGTTGGCTTGTACCTGAAAATAAGTGTTCTTGCTTGAATAGCAAGGATCGGTGTTATCCGACGAGTTGTATCTTGTAATCTTTTTAGTGGATTAAATTCTCAAGTAGGGACTTAGAAAGTGGATGTAGGTGCAAGGTTGGCACCGAACCACTATAAATTTCTTGTGTTTGTTATGCTTGCATCTCTTCATTTATTCTTTATGCTTTATACTTGCTTACTTATTATTTGAGGTTGATTTCATTCTTTTAGCTAATCTATTCACTCCACTCAACAAGTATAGCACATTACTTGAGTTCACTAATCACATAAATTTTAAAAGATCCAATTCACCCCCCTCTTGAGCTCCATATCTGGGCAACAAGACTTCATGTCTAATGTTGATGATAGAATATCTACATCAGAATATATTTTCAATGCAATGGTGGATCAGTTAGTTGGAAGAGTTTCAAACAGCCGGTTATTGCTGATTCGACCATGAAAGTCGAATATATCGCCATCTCTGAAGCCACTAAGGAAGCATACTAGTATAAAAAGTTTATTACGGAGCTGAGTGTGATGTCATTGGATGTCATTGTACTGTACTGTGATAACAACAGCACCATAGCCCTCGCTAAGGAGCTCAGATCTCATCAAAAGTCCAAGCATATAGAGTGACAATTTCATATTATACGCGACTATCTCGAGAAGAAGTTCATCGAGGTGTAGAGAGTTGACTCCACGCAGAATATGACGGACTCGCTGACCAAACCTCTCAATCAGCAGAAGACTGAAGCTCATCTTGAGAAGATGGATCTTAGGTATATAGCCAATTGGCTTTAGGTCAAGTGGGAGTTTGTTAGTTGTGTGCCCTAGAAGTCAATTGTTGGCAGACACATTATGTATTTTTAAGGCCTATTCTTATACTTGTAAAATTTATTATTAATAAAAGATATTTTATTACCAATCGTGTTTATGTGTCCATGATTTATCATAGAAATTAATAAAAATGATATTATATATTCTCAAAGTGTTAAGAATTTGAGATATACATTATTAGTGGTTAGTTTCTAAATGCTCCCGATCGTTGGATCGTCATGATAGACAGTGATCAATCTATTTAAGATCAGGGCATGAATCATATTCCTTATGGGTAGACGAGTCTCGAGTCTACGGTGTAGAGACACTGGAGTGACAGTACCGATGGTTGTTAGAGAACAACTTGCACTGAGCATGACTAACACGAGAAACCACTTGGATGTTACTCACTCATCAGTGATCTTCTCGATGCTGCAGTGGTGTTAGTGGTCCTTTGGCCCATGGTGTCATTGACTATTCATAACGAGGCTACTAAGTTTGACTGCATATTCTCTTGGTCCCAGCCATTCAGGTCCTTGCTATATATGTTGGCTATAATAGATTCAAGTTCGCTGTTAGAGTGGAATGTACCTAGAGGGAATCTATCGATCTTGGTAGAAAAGGAGAAGTCCTATGCGATTAGTAAGACTGAGTTTAGAAAATCTTCGATCGAAGTAAGTGTGAATATTAAAAAGAGTTTTCATAAGATTCACAAGTGAACTCAAGTCGAGTTAATCTGGTATATGACTGACGATGAAATTTGATGAGTTTCTATGACCTTCGTCAAGTCGGGACTCAAGATAGAAGGACTGAATCACACGATAACTGCACTTAAGGGTTCATATTTTTTATTTATTGGATTGCTACTACATGCTGCTAGATATCACTGATAGATTGTGAAAACTCACTAGGATTATTTTCGGATCAATGATCCTTAATGGGGTGAGCTAGAATTGTTTTGATCCATCGAAAGAAGTTTCGATGATACTGTGATGGAGATCACGATATATCTCACTACCAGATAGAATAGAACCTAAGAGGTTACATACAAAAGAGTTTGACCCGATCAATGGTTTAGATCAAATTCGAATTATCAATTTGATTGATGGTTTGAATTTTAAAACTACTAATTTGTAAGTGTTACAGATTCAGTAACTGCAAATTGTTAGAGCAGAGACTTAATTATAAATATTATGATTTAATTGGAGCTGATTAAATTATGGATCAAGTATTAATTAATTTAAATCAGATTTAATTTAATTAGATTT
>KE507175.1:33723-47012 GCA_000441515.1 Elaeis oleifera
TCTTAACTCGGGCTTGGGCCTTGGTTTGGGTCATCACAGAAATACTCTGGAAGCAACGATCCCGGATCTCATGGTTAAAAGAAGGTGATAGAAATATGAAGTTTTTTCATATCTCAGCAAGCAATCACTTCAAGAAGATTCGAATTCTTGAGGTGCATCATGAAAACAAATTATTTATTCCCAACATGACATTCACCATGCTTTTCTTCCCTTTTATACTTCTCTGTTGGGAACCAAAGAAGATAGCTTGATTGATTTGAATTGGAAAAAGCTCTACCCTGATGGACCAAGTGATCTAAGCTCTCTTGTCAAACTGTTCTCAAAAGATGAAATCAGAACTGCTTTATTTTCATTGGCTAAGCATAAGTCGCCGGGCTTAGATGGTTTTCAGAACAACTTTTATCAAAAATTTTGGGACTACATCAAAGGCGATGTGCTTAAGCTTTTCTTAGACTTTTACAATGCGCCTTGTAGTCTTTCTAAATTGAATTATTCCTCTATAACTCTCATCCCAAAGAAAGAAGAATGCACCAAGGTTTCCGATTATCAATCAATTAGTTTGGAGAACAAGATGATCAAACTCATATCTAAGGTGCTCTCCATTCGTCTCTGCACTAAGATAGATGAGCTCATTTCAGATTATCAAACTGCTTTTATCCAAGGTCGAATGATATTTGAAAGTTTTATAGCTACTTCTGAGATTGGTTCCTTCTATCGACATTCCAAAATCCCTGGCATCCTCTGTAAAATCGGTTTCGAAAAAGCTTTTGTTAGCATTTCTTGGGAGTTTTTGTTCAAACTTCTTCATCAAAGGGGTTTTGGCAGTAGATGGGTTGAATGGATGCGATCCTTACTCAATCTTCGTCTTCAGCACTTGTCATCAATAATGGATCTCAATCAGATCTTGGTTCACCAACAAAAATGATTGAAACAAGGGAACCCACTTTCTCCCTTCTTTTTATTTTGGTTGCTGATACTCTTACAAGAATTTTGAAGACTGCCAATACAGAAAGACTGCTGGCAGGAGTTGGTTCCCACAACACCACAGGTCATATCCATAGTCTTCATTTCACTGATGATATGCTAATTTTCTGCAAAGCAGATAAAAGACATGTTAATAATTTAAAATTCATTTTGTATGCCGTCGAACTGGCAACCGGACTGAAAATCAACTTCCTAAAATCTCAGCTGCTTGTTTGATGAAATGCTTGGCTGTCAGGTATCTCAATTATCTATTCAATACCTTGGTCAACATTTTTCACCACTCCACTCCTCGATGCATGGATTGGTCCTTCATCATTGAAAAAGTTTCGAAGCGGATGTCAGGCTGGAAGTGTAACTCACTATCTCTAGCTGGTCGGCTAGTATTAGCCAATTCGGTGCAGAAAGCCATCCCAATTTATTGGATGTCTGCTTTTCACCTCCCAGCAACTGTGATTCAACACCTCAATAAACTGTGTCGGGACTTCATTTGGAATGGTCGGCAACCATCTAATCGTGTGAAGCATCTGGTGAGTTGGAGTCAAGTTTGTCGACCGAGGAAGCTGGGAGGATTGGGGTTGATAGATCTTTCTACCCTTATTAACACTGGTCTTCTTTAAAATGGTGGTGGAAGTTCTTCAATGATCCGCCTAAACCTTGGAGCCAGCTGATTAGGGGTATTTATTACTCTAAAACCCCACCATCAGCACCATCCGCTTACAAGAAAAGGACTGCTTCAACCCTTTTGGAAGGTATTCTAAACCTGTATGATTTATTTTGGCAACTTTTTCAACCAAAACTTGGAATGGGGGATCAAAAATTCTTTTGGAATGACACTAGGCTCATGGATTCATCTCTATCACTTGCTTTTCCCAACCTGCACTTGCTAGCTGAAACCAACTCATCTCTGTTGCTGATTTTTTTCACAAGCAAGAGGATCTTTAAATCAATTCCAGATGAATTCGGGGATCTTCAGACAACCGATGAACTCCTTCGCCATCAGAGAATATCAGAATCTTTCCTCACTTCTTCTTTCTTGCTCCCTCAGCCATAATTCGGATCGCTGGTGATGGAAATGGAGTAGTACATGATTCTTCTCTGTCAACAGGTGTTATATATTTCTCAAGCACGGTGGTGTGATCTCTACTCTGGGCAATTCCTTTTGGTGGCCACCGATGCCCGAAAAATTAGAAATTTTTGCCTGGTTGTGTTATTTTGATAAAATTTTGACAACTGCAAATCTCATCAAAAAAGGTTTGACACTATCTGCCTCTTGCCCTCTCTGTAGCGACAAAGAAGAAACAACGGGTCACCTTTTCATGATATGTAATTACTCGAAGGAATTCTGGTGTATTTTTCTTAGGAACTTTAGAATTCCAGAACTTCCTAAGAAATACACTGAAGTCTGGGGTTCCTAGCGAAGGTAGTTTCCATTGCCCAGGTCTTTCCAACTTTCGAATGCCTAATTGTCATTGGATGCTGGTACCTGTGGCGGGAACGTAATAATCGCCTGTTTAAATTCGAAGCGAAGATCGCTGCGAGGATGGCCGGTGAGGCAGTCACCCTTGCTAAGAGCTGGTTGCAACACTCAGGTACTGTCAATATTCAATATTCGCTGAGGATTCTTGCATACCCCTGGAAGAGTTTGTCTTCAATAAGTGACACACGGAAGAACCTTTAACTTCCACAGAAGAGTCCATTTAAACTTTGACCGTACCCTCTCACGCAGCTGCCTTCTCTTCTCTATTTGAGGGGCTTCTAAGCTGTCAAGTTCTGTTACTTTTAACCTTTATCATTTTTTTCTTCTGTACTACCTTCACTATATATATAATAGCTTGCACGCAAGGGGGAAACTTTGATTGTACCCTCTCACTACATATATAATAACTTTTAACCTTACTTCCTTCTTGTTATTCTCAAAAAAAAAAAAAAAAAAACTTAATGAGAGTTTAATTATTTGTTTTTGGTGAAAAATCTTATGGAATATAAACCGAAGACCGTGACGTGTTGATTCGTTTTTATTATTTTATTTCAGATTTCCAACATAGTATGTAAGGTTGCAATTATATATTCAAGCCGGCCCGATTTTTGACCCAAATGTGCAATTCGGGTTGGCCTAATCAAGTTTGGGCCTAGCTTGGGCCTCACTTTTCAAAAAAAAAATTAGGCCGAAGCTCAAAAGCCCCTAAAAAAATTTGAAGTCAAGCTCAGATAGGAATATAGCCTAACCGAGCCTGACTCAATTAATTCCAGCCCTACTCATAGTCTATGTATAATAGGGGATATTGCAGCATAGGTCTTAATGAAATTTTTGGTACTTATGGTTAGATTTGAATGGATTTGAATGCTTAGTTTGTTGAGGATATCGAGATTTAAATTGGAGTATTTGAGGATTTATATGGATATGTATTTAGTTTTACATTAACTATATATCAAATAGATCTTGGCTATTTATACAATGCCAAAAAGTCCAAATAATATCTTTCAACCGGTCATTTTTGAAGAAGGTCTTGGGTTATTACAAAATGATTACATTGACCATCCATAACCGTCTTGAAGGTTGAATAAACTAATTAAATATTGATATACAGGATTCATTTTCTACTAATTTTCAATATGCATATATGACTATGGACCGAGTATAATAAACCAAAAATATATCTAAGAGCCAGTACTGGTGGCTGAGTAGCATCCAATATCCAGCAAAATTGTAAGCATATATTTGAGTCCAAGCTCAAAAGTCTTTGGCATTAAAATGGTAGACATATTTTCTAGGTATTGAAACAAGATAACCATAACTTAAAAACAACCAACATTCTATCTATTAGAGTTAGCATTGTAACAGGAAGTGTACAAGAAAAATATTGGAATTCTACTATTTGTTTTCTTTTAATAGACTAAACAACAAAAATTATATAAATAGACTTGTTAACAATGGAGAATAGATAAATAGATATATCTAGACAGACTGACAGATAAATAGCAAAAAGAAAAATACCAACCATGCAGAGTTTGATGAGGTAGCCGTTAATGGTGATAATGCAATTACCGCACTCGACGCCAATGGTGGCATGGAGGGCCGGCTGAAACCTTTGTCCGTGAACTGCGACGGAAGGCATTACTTCCCAGTGCAAGAAAATCTAATCTCGAAGAAGAGTGGGAAAGAATAGAGCAGGAGCACTAATAACTTGTATCACCTACGATTATATATTTGAACAGGTACTTGAGTGACATGCTGATAGAGGAGCGGAATCACTTATTACTAATCTCTCTTACTGGAGATGTGATGAGAAGAGACAGGCTCCTCTCCTTAATGCTGTGTGGTTCTAGTTATGCACACTAGTAATTTCTTACCATGCAGCAAGATAGAATTGGCATAACTCATGGATTTGTTACCAAACACAGCAAATTAGTTGATCATCGAGTTGTGATACTGTATTTAGAATAAATAATGCTAAGGTGCTCTTGTTACATGCACACAAATAATTCTTTATCTATGTGGCAAGGGAGAATTGGTGCAGCCCATGGACTTATCATCAGACACATTATGGAGTTGTCAAGCAAATTAGAAGATCAACGTATAAGAATAAAAGGAAAGAAGGGTAAAGCTTCTTTAGATATTAAAAAAAAAAAAATCTAATTATCTAAAAAAAGTGACCTATTTAATTTAAACTTAAGCAATAAAGCTTGACAAAGCTAATTATGCTATAAATGATTGCAAATGTAAAAAAGCTAGAATTTTACAATGTAGCCATATGCCTTATTTGAGAAAGAGATAACGAGGTTAATAACAAAAGGAAGTTTCTTTTGACTATTTTCTCCATTTTTTTATCTATTAGGGTACATAAAGATAAAATATAATTTTCCATTTCTAGGATTATTTTGTGCTTTTATTTACATATTATTTCTTGTGTTTCCTCTCATAGCAACTATGATTTTAGCTCTTATTGTCAAATGTATGTATTTCAAAAAAAAAATCGTCGTATGATGGTAGGGGCAACCTGTAGCTCTTTCCATGCGATTTCTGCATCTACACAGACAACTTATTTCTCTTAGGAGCCACCATCCTCCCAGTTTCTCTAGATCACCTTGACAGCCGTATACAAGTGATGCTTTTAGCAGAGAGGGTATTATTATTAGAAGTACTAGTGGTATTCTAATGGTCACATGTTGTATCAGGATTTTTGATGTGATATAATTCCAATGGAAGAACTGGATGCTGTACAAGAGGGATTAATTTATGCCACACAGATATTGATGGCTTCCCATATTTATTTAGAGGGACTCCCTGACCATTACCAAACAGTTTCAGATTGATCATCTGCCAATCCTAGAATTTATCCGCTTCTATAAGATTGCGGGCAATTGATTGGCACATTACTTTCTACTGAGATTTCACATATATATACAAAAAGTTAATAGTATGATAGACCGAATGGCATTTTATATGGCCAACTATCCTAGAACTATATTATAGGATTCTTTGACAAATCTCCCCGTTCAAATGTAAATATTTTATTTTTGATCTAAAATGATTATATCTATACTCAAATAATTTAACTCATCAGCTTTATCAAGAAATAAAAAAACACAAAATCAACATATTTAACTTTGACAAAATTGGTTCAATTGCCGTCGAAAAAATGATCTGGCTCAGACCGTCAAGCTAAAGTCCGAAAAAAGGATGAAGTGGCCTCCGATGGGATAGTCGTATCTTCAGAAATGCATGAACTAGGCTTTAGTCCTCAAACGATCCTACGAATCGGATCCTGCAAAATCACTAAAGATAGAAAAAGTCCTCATGTCGGATGGAGGGTTCCTAATGATGGACGCTCCAATGCCTAAGTCGGTCTTCGATGGAAGCAAACAGAAGAAGTCTGAGCTAGATCATCTTTCGATGGCAATAGATTAGCACTAGAGGAAGGGTCCGATCCACATTCAAGGTCTTGAGCTTCCGTTCTCTCATTAATCGAGTATGCGGAACAAGAAGACTACAGCAGTATCCTCCATCCTTTCAAAGGTATCGACGGAGCTTGCTGGCCCCGACCGGGGTCACCAAGACCCCAGCATCTTTAAGGCATCGGCCACCCTTGCCATCACCTCCGAGTAGTTACAGCAGCTCCTGCTATAGGTCTAGCTGCTCACCACCATGGTGCCAGGCCTGCAGTAGGTGGCTCATCCATCCGCTCCTGCATCGAACAATCATCCGGTGCCGACATACCAGAGGGCTGCTCCCCCTTCAAGGAGCCTTCGATGGAGAGGCCAGTAATGCCCCATTAGCCTGGGAGGAGTATCTCGGAGTGCCTAATCTACCATCGGAGCTCCGGACGGATCTCACTCCATTGATGTTCTCACTACTCAGCTAGCGAGTGAGGTAAGAAATACGAATCTACTCCTCCCACTTCTCTTTAACTTTCTTCTTCCTCGCAGGACTCGTTTGCAAGCGGATCCATGGATTGCCAACCCAAAGGATGGCCAGCTGATGCAATAAGCTAGATCAAAAGATCCGAGAGGTGGATCACTATCTTGAGGTCCTTCGTCGGCATCAATTAGCTTCAGAAATAGCATCTCTATTCACTACATGCCCTTCCTTCTCCAAGTGGATCATGGGAGAGCCGATCCCTCATCGCTTCAAGGCACCATCCATCAGGATCTACGATAACATGACCGACCTTTACAACCAGCTAGAGAGTTTCAAGACCCTCATGATGCTGCAAGAGGCCTCAGATGTGCTACTGTGCAAGTCTTTCTCCGCCACTCTCCAAGGTGCTACTCAAGCCTGGTACATCCGACTCCAATCGAACTCCATCCACTCCTTCAAGAAGTTTGGTCACCAATTCGTCGCTCAATTTTAGAGCAGTCGAAAGCCAAAAAAGGGCACTGATGCCCTCTTTCTATCAAGCAAGAGGATAGAGGATCTCTCTGAAGTTACATGAGCTGCTTTAAAGTGTCCATGCCAAAAGTTTGCGATCTGGATCACTCGATCGTAATGTTAGCCCTCAAGAAGGGATTAAAACAATAGTTTCTAACTCTCCCTCTCGAAGAAGTTTCCTCGTGACTTCTGTAAGCTCCTTGCTTGGGTCGATAAATACA
Organism: Elaeis oleifera; assembly: GCA_000441515.1. NCBI lineage: Eukaryota > Viridiplantae > Streptophyta > Magnoliopsida > Arecales > Arecaceae > Elaeis > Elaeis oleifera. The sequence continues at coordinate 40,798 of KE507175.1, forward strand.
TCGCCGATGAGGAGGCGATGGTGGAAAAGTGGAAGGAGAAGATGGATCAAAAGAGGGCTAGAGAAGATCACTCAACTCTCCAATCGAAGAAGCAGAAGCCTAGTGGGAAGCCACCCATCATTTCTGGAGCCCTCAATGATTCAAGGACTTCACACCTCTGAATACATCTCAGAGATAGATTTTGATGGAAATGAAGAACTAGGACATCCTCCGATGGCCTAAAAAGTTGAATGAAAAGATGTAGTCCTGTCGTGATCGATAAAAGTATTATCACTTCTACAAAGACCATAGTCACGATACAAAAGACTACTATTAGCTCAAAAAGGAGATAGAGTCCCTGATCCAGTGAAGCTACCTGCAGAACTTCATCAACCGCTAGAGGGATGCCAAGCCATCACATCATGAGCCCCAACCTGCTCTTGAGCCTCCGATCGAAGGTGGACCCAGTATCAGGGTTATCCATACTATTGCTGGCGGACCTACAATCGAAGGTGAGAGCTTGTCCACGAGAAAGGCCTATTCTCGAACGGTCCAAGCTGGAGCCCTTGTATTGAAGCGACAGAGGGTGGATGACGTCATCTCCTTCTCAGATGTTGATGCTGAGGGCATCCAAATCTCTCATGATGATGCTGTAGTTGTTTCTATAGTCATCGCAAACTATGATATAAAAAAAATTTAGTGGATAATGGAAGCTCTGTAGATATCTTAGTTTTTGATGCTTTTGCAAAATGAATCTATCTTCTAACTGACTCTAAAAGATCGACTCCCTGCTAGTTGGTTTTTGGAAGATTCTGTTTCTGCTAAGGGCATTGTGGCCTTATCTGTGATAGTAGAGCAAGCCCCAAAGCAGAGCACGGTCATGTGTTGCCTAGCAAGACAATCCAAGAGGGGGGTGGTGAATTAGATTTTCAAAAATTTAAACAAGATGTATGCAGATTTTTAAAAACATTGAGAGATATGTGAGTATAAAAAATTATACAATCAAGTAAGCAAGAATATATGAGATATGGAAGGAAAGATAGAATGCAAACAAATACAAATACCATAATTTTATAGTGGTTCGGTGCCCCTAGCACCTACATCCACTCCTCAAGATCTTCTTAGGAATTTCACTATAATCTGTCCAAGATTACAGTCAGATAGTTTTTCTTGGCTTACTATCCAAAACTCGATTGGTTTTGCATGGGATCACCAATCAAAATCTAACTCAAACCAATCCTTGGCTTACAATCTAATTTTAAGGCTTGGATGAGTCTATTTCCTAGCTTCAATCTTCAATTGAAACTAGTTACAGCAGAATAGAAAAAATAAATTAATAAAGCTACAAGAAGCTTCTTTAATGAGCAAATGATTATTGATGATGCTTGTGAAATCTCTTTTGAGGAAGTTTTTTCAGTTGAGAGAGTTGTCTTCTTGCTAAAAAGGCTCTCTTGATTTAATTATTCAGGTGGTTGAGGAGTAAAAGCTCTCTATTCAATGCTTCTTAGCTTTTTCTTATTGTTTTTCATTTTTCTCTTTGATTCTCACTTTCTTATCTTGTCAATCAGTTGTTAGAAGTATAAAAATACTATTTGTAAGTCCATAGAACCATTTTTGGTCGTTGGAATCTGAAATAGAGCTATTGGAGAGCAATTTAAAAGTTTGAAAATTTTACAGAACCAGCCATTGCAACTCGAGTCGACTTGGATTGGGCTCGAGTCAACTCGAATGGCCTTGAGTCTATTTTTTAAAATACAGCTCTCTATCCTTTTCTATAACTTTGACTAGAGGAACTCGAGTCGATTCGACTTGCCGCTCGATGATTCAATATTCTATTTTTGATAATTACACTTCTACTATTCCTGATTCGAGTTGACTCGGATGAAATTTGAGTCGACTCGAGGACGTGCTAGTTGAAACATTTGCATGCTAGAAGCTTCTTTACTTCTAATTTTAGCTTGGGTCGACTCGAATTTTGCTCGAGTCGACTCGAATTGCTCTCAACTGAATAAAATCTATTTATTTCCATTCTTTTGAAGATCTTTTTCACTTCCAACTCAAAGTTTCTTCACTCCATTTAAGCTTTCAGAATCTTTCTTTTGAATTTATTTGAGCCTTTAAAATCAATCTCTTGATACCTAATAATTCTCTGAAACATCCACTTAATGAAACCATTAGACGAATCATATGCTCAAATATTTTACTATTCATCAAAATCAATTTCTGAGATCAACAATCTCTTTCTTTTTATAATGATAAAACTTTGAATATATGAGCAACTGATTTACAAATATAGTGCAAGAATCAAAATTAAACTCAAGCAAGTTTGAAGATATTGCCACAAGATAGGGATATAAACCCTTTTGATTTTGGATCTTGCTCCCCTTTGTTTATGCTATATTGTTAAGTTTAGATTTACCTCTTCTTCAATAGTATGAAGAAATATCAAGATAATATCATGATTTAAACAATGTTTACATGATTCACAGATGTCAAAGCAATATATAAGTATTAGAAAGAGTATCATGATTTCAAGATTGCATAGGAATTACCAATATAATAGTTTCTTTCTATAAGCATTGCATCATCTTATAGCTTGATTTGCAGATAATCAGATTAATTTTTCATATACTTTTATCTTCTTACTTTTAATTAATCAAATTTTTTACATCGTCTTAGTTTTATACTTTATGGCTCATATACTTTCTCTCCCTTTTTGTCATCATACAAGACAGAATATAAATAATGGTACATAATAAATTAGAAAGTAAAATTCATTAGATAAAATAGAAGTTTTGGATTGCATCAGATATAAAATGAATGTACTGTATAAAACAGTAGACGTAGTATACCAAGATACAACCAACTCAAATATGTCCATACATCAGTGTCTAATACATCAGAAATCTAATACATCAGGAATCAGACTAAATATCCTAAGGCTGAAGCTTAGGCTAGCTCTGATCTATATCAGAAGGAATATCTAAAAACTCGGATGAGCTAGTCCTAAAGTGGAGGGTCCAGCTCGTCAGCTCTTAGTCCTACTGGATGGACCAATCGCACTCGAAGCTGAAAACCTACACCAGCCCTAGTGTAGACTCTGAATGGAGGTCGGACCTAGCTAGTAGAAGGTTGAGTAAGAGGACGAGGTGTGGATGAGGCTGAGACTGAGTAGGTTGAGGCATAAAGGCTCTGGCTGTAGCGTCTGCTGCTACTGCTGCTAGTACTACTCCAGGAGCCATCCGCACAATCATGCCTAATAAACTGCCCATAAAGATAAGACAGAAGGATGCCCTCCTATTGAGCTCGTCCAAGTCCTCTAATGGTTGACTGTATCTTAGTGCTCCTGGACTCAAGGCTCCCTTCAATCGGACTATCTCCCCAACAAAATCAGAGATGTCAGTAGGTGCATCTGGTTGTGGTCCTCTCTTCTCTAAGGCAGTCAGTCTGACTCTCATCTCAATCTGAAATGTGTCGAGTCTATCTGAGAGAGCTCTCACCTCAGCACTCATCCTGCTCGAAATTAGCCAATCTCTCAAGTGTGGCAGATCAAAGGTCTCTGGCTAAGGGGCTGAAGTCACAATGGGCGTAACTGGTGGAGCAGTGGGAATAGGAGAAGGTAGAGCCTGATCATGGGTTGCTGATGGTGGAGTGGTGGATGATGGTGCTGGATGAGTGGAGGGCTCTCCAGTCTGCTCTACTCTAGTCTCCTATCTTTCCTGTCCTGATACCTTCCTCACCCATCTTCCTCTAACCACATGGTACTTCATTCTATTTAATGATTTATCATCATAAGTATCAAAGTGAGATAGCTTCTTGAAAGGTTCATTCTCTAGTGGTACTCCAGCTACCTCAAAAATCCTAGTGAGTATCATACCGTAGGACAAACATACCTTCTTCCTTACAGCTACCTCTCTAATTCGATTCATCATAATTTCAGATAAATTTAGAGGCTTACCATGTACGATATGGTCATCACCAAAAGCTCCCTCTCAAAACAAAATCATGTCTTCCAAGTTTAGGAATAAGGATCCCTCCAATCATATGATGCAAAAGTCTCATCTCAAGGGTGAGGGTGGTTGCTATTATATCCTCTTCTATGTCATCTTTACCAAAATCAATCTTAGCCCTTCCTTTTTATCTCCAAGCTTTTTTGAAACTATTCCTTCTCTAGACAACTCAAAAATCTGTGCTAATCTTGCTTTAGATACCTCAAACTCTACTTCCTTAATAGTAATAATTACATCTCCTGAACTTTTTTTCAGATTTTCATAAAATTCTCTCACTAAGTGTGGGTACATAGATGGATCTATGGAGCTAAATATTTTCCAACCCATTCCTTTTATCCAGTTACTTACAGAAAATGCATATTTTGCAAAAAATTTAAAGTCAATTTTTCTCTCCATTGCAATTGCCCTAGTGGCCATTTTGCCCGATGGAGTGGAATGTGGAGGAGGAGAAGGCTCAATACCTTAATTTTTGGGTACTTGCTCCTCTTCCCTAAAGGGTTTAACAGTGGGTCAACTTGAACCTTCTCCCTGAGTTGAATCCCTCACAACTCGACTCCTAGTTCTCCTCTCTTTCTCTTCTTCAAACTGTGACCTCTTTATCATCCACACAGCCTTCATTTTTGGAGCCATCCCATGCAAAATAGGAAGAGATAAAGGGGGGAAGATCATGAATCAAGGATTAGGATGGGTGAGAAAAAGATTTCTAGGGTTTGGAGGAAAGAAATGATCTAGGAACAGTTTCTAAGTGAAATAGGGCAAAACGAAGATCATGGATCGAATTTTAAGATCAGTGGTCCCGACAGTCGAGTCGACTCGAATTTAACTCGAGTCAACTCGAGCATGAGTGGACTCGAATTTGCATTCGAGTCGACTTAAGTACGAGTTAGAGTCACTCTCATATTTTTGTGAAACTTCAATGCTCTAGGGGTATCAAGACTCTTCTAATGAATTCAACTAATAATAATTCGAGAGAATTTTGATAAAATTCATTCAAATTAGAAATAGATTCATTGAATCTACTTTGAGTGATAGCAAATTCCTAAATCTCTCCTAATTATATTGAATCTCTCTTCATTAAGGAGTTTAGTGAAAATATCAGCTAATTGTGAAGGAAAATAGGCAATTTAAAGCATGTATTTTAAAATTTTATAGTGAAAGATAATAGATTAAACACTTTAATCTTCTACACATACTTTGGATCAGATCTAAACTATCTTTTAAGGATCTATGATATAAAATTTTTGCATAAAAAAATCTGATATAAATGAAAAACTGCATCAATCACATTGATATCCTGAATCAGATCTAACTATTAGATCTCATCGATTGAGTTCCGAACTCATTACCTTTGCATGGATCAATGATCGCCACTGCTGATAGGAATAGTTCGAGATTCTTTCTGATATCGAGTAGCTACACAGATTGTTCAACCTCTACAGGTCATCCACTCAAAGTCCTAATCAGATCGTCCTTCCTAAGAGTGCTAGCTCGTGCAGAAGACACTGGATGGCTGAAATAGGCTCCTTCCTTTAGATCATCCGAATATTTCTGGATCAGAAGATGGAGCTACTCGAAGAGGTGGGGGTGAAGGAGATTGGAACAAGAATCTTTTTATTTTCTTCACATAAAAGACTAGAGTCAAAACCCTAGAACCCACCCAAGACCTCACGCCCAAAGAGGAAGGTCACTTCCTCTATTTTTCTTGCACAGAAATCTGCCCCTCTCTATTTCACACCCCTCTCACTGAGAAACTATTTTTCATGATAAAACTCCAACATTTTGTCACACAAAATGAGAAGGATTTAAAGTGTGGTGTAGAGAAGGGATAGGATAAGGATTAACTGGTTTGATCTAGTTCGAATTCAAACCAATTTGAATTCAAAGCTCAACCACCTTATCCTTATCCAATTGGGGCATCAGAAGGGCTGAGGCGTGAGACATTTCTCACACCATTCTCTTTTCAAATCATCGCACAAAAATCAACCTTCCAAAGGGTGTAGGCGACAACCAAAGTATAGGGATAAAAGTAAGGTTGTTTCAAGTCAAATTCAAACCATTTGAATTTGAAAGATGGAACAAACTTATCCTAATCCTTTGAGGACCAGAGGATAGGCATCAAGGTACTTTTGGGCATGAGAAAATTCATGCAAAGACACTTCTCGCATGATGAAAAAATGGTGCAGAGGAAAGAGGCGTAGGGACTTGATAAGTTGAACTCGAATTTGA
>KE507175.1:49703-60985 GCA_000441515.1 Elaeis oleifera
TAATGATTAGCTCAACCATCAACAGACTGATGATTGGCTTTGGAACATAATTTTAATAAGTTGTTTATCTGTGGGTACGAAATCAAGCATTACATCACTATTTTATATATGATCTCTTATGAAGTGATGTCTTATTTCAATGTGTTTAGATCTTGAGTGTTAAATTAAATTTTTAGTTAGGTGAATAGTACTTGTATTGTCACATCTTATTGAAATTTTGTTAATCTTGATATCAAAATCTTCAAGTTGTTACTTAATCCATATGATTTGAGCACAACAACTTCTGATGGCAATATACTAGGCCTTGGCTGTTGATAGTGCAACCGAATTTTATTTCTTACTAAAATCATGAGATTAAGTTAACCTCCAAAATTAGTATGTCTCACTAGTACTTTTTCTATCTAACTTACAACTAGCAAAATCAGCATCAAAGTATCTAATTAGTTCAAGAGATGAAAGCTTATCATACCATAATTCAACAAAGTGTGCTTGATAAATATCTAAAAATCTTTTAACTGCAAGTAAATGAGATTTTTTAAGATTTGATTGATATTTTACACACATACAAATACTAAATATAATGTCTGACCTACTTGCAGTAAGATAAAATAAAGATCCTATCATATCTTTATATAATTTATATCCATGTTTTATCTTTTTATCTTTGTCAAGCTTATAGGAGGGGCTTATAGGTATACTAATAGATTTTGACTTCTTCATCCCAAACTTTTTAAGTATTTTCTTTATATACTTAATTTGGTTGATGAATATTGCTTCTTCTGTTTGCTTGATTTGAAGTCTAAGAAAGAAGTTCAACTTTTTCATCATACTTATTTTAAACTCATCCTGCATAAGCTTAGCAAATTATTGACAAAAGACCTCATTAGTAGCTTCAAAAATAATACCATCAACATAGATTTGTACTACTAATAAGTTCTCATTTTTTCTTCAAAATAAGGTTTATCAACATTTTCTCTAGAGAATTCATTATCCAGTAGAAATTTACTTGATCTTTCATACCATACTCTAGGGGCCTGTTTTAAGCTATAAATTGCCTTATGTAATTTGTAAACATGATTAGAAATGCATGATTTTCAAATTCAGATGATTGTTCAACATATACTTTCTCAACTATGTAATCATTTAAAAATATATTTTTAATATTCATTTAATAAAGTTTAAAATTCATGAAGCAAACAAATACAAGTAGTATTCTAATTGCTTCTAATCTAGCAACAGAGATAAAAATTTCATCAAAATCAATATCCTCTTCTTGATTATATCCTTAAGCTACGAGTCTAGCTTTATTTTCAGTAATAATTCTATTTTCATCCTAAATACCCATTTAGTTCTAATTATCAGATGGTCATTGGGTCTATCAATCAAAGTTCAAACTTTGTTTCTCTCAAATTGATTTAATTCCTCTTGTATGGTATTTATCTAATTTGGATCATTTTCTACTTCTTCAATAGTTTTAGATTCAATTTAAGATACAAAAGCTAGATAATTGTTAGCACTTCTTAGAAAAGAGTGAGTTCTTACCCCTTGAGATGGATCATCAATAATTAAATCTTTTGAGTGTCCATGTGCATACCTCCATTGTTTGGGTAGTTCATCCTTTTAGCTTGGAGTGGGTTTCTCTATCTTCTCTTCCTCTTCATCATCTTTCTTTAAGTTTCTTTTCACTTTGAGGTGGATTACTCTTTAGAGTGAGATTATCCATTTTGTTGGTCAAAATTCCTGCATCTTCATTTAAACATCTTCTTTCTAGGAGACTTATCATTAGATTCATCAAAAACTACAAGGATAGATTCTTCAACAATAAGATTTCTTTTATTGAAGACTTTATATGCCTTACTAGACGTAGAGTATTCTAAAAATATACCCTCATCCAACTTGACATCAAATTTTTCTGTATTATCCTTTTCATTATTTAGTATGAAATATTTGCAACCAAAAATATGAAAGTAATTTGTACTTGATTTTCTACCTTTTCAAAGCTCATAAGGTGTTTCTTTAAAATAGATCGAATTAAAATATGATTTAGAATATAACATGCTGTGTTGATTGTTTTCGCTCAAAAATATCCGGGTAAGTCACTTTCACACAACATGATGTGTGCCATTTCTTCTAAAGTACGTTTTTCTTTCTTCTACCCTATTTTTTTGAGGTATCCTAGATACAAAAAAATTATATTCTATTCCTTTCTCATTGTAAAACTTTTAAATGATAATTTCAAACTCGATTTCATAGTCACTACGAATGCATACTATTGATAAGTTCCTTTCATTTGATGCTTTGCAATAAAATTTAGTAAAATAAAAATACTTCATCTTTTAAGCTAAAAATATAACTCATGTAAAATGTGAAAAGTCATCTACAATTACAAGGCCACATCTTTTTCCATCTAAGCTTGTGGTCCTAGTTGGTCCAAACAAACCCATGTGAAGTAACTCCAAAGGTCTAGAAGTTGAAACAATGTCTTTTGGTTTGAAAGAGTTTTTTATTGTTTTTCAAGTTAACAAAGATCACAAATTCAATTCTTTTCAAAATTTAGTTTAGTTAGATCTTTAATAAGATCTCTATTAATAAGCTTTGAAAGTAAATCCATACTTGTATGACCTAATCTATGATGCCACAACCAGCTAGTCTCACTAACTTTGGTATTCATCGCAACAAGACATTGACCATTCTTCAAGTGAAGATCATCAAAAATAATCATGTAGATGTTGTCATGTCCATATCCAATGAACATAATGCCATTGTCATTGAGACTAGATATAATGCATAGTAATGATTCAAATGTTACTTTATATTTTTTATCACAAAATTGGCTAATACTAAGCAAGTTATGTTTCAATCCATCTACTAATAAGACATTTTGAATAGAGGTAGAGAGTGAGATATGAATATTATCAATACCAATAATACATCCTTTTCATTATCTCCGAATATAACTATTCCTCCATCCTTTACTTCAAGAGTGACAAATTATGATTTATCACCCATCATGTACCTTGAGTAACCACTATTGAGATACAAAGTATTTTCTTCCATTGGCTGCAAGACACACCTACAAAAGAGAATCAAGTAGAAGTTTTAGATATCCAAGTCATCTTGGGTCCTTTAGGGTTAGTTCTAATGATTCCTTTTCAAATCCATGCGTTTCTAATCATGCTTCCATTTAATTTTTAAAATCATATGAATAAGATTTGTGTCCCATTTTTTCACAACAAAAATATGTAATATTTGAAGAGGAGTTCGAAGAACCTTTTACAAAGAAGTTCTTAAATAATTTTTATTTCTTTTTAGGTTTGAATCCCAAATTGGTTTTGTTAAAAATAGCTCTCTGTTCATTTAAAATCATGTGTAGCTTTTTGAAACTATAAGTAAATTTTCAACAAAAGGTTTAAACTTTTTCAACTCATCTTTTAAGTTCTAATTTTCACAAATTAGAGATTCAATCTCTTTTAAAATTTATTCCTTTTCATCAATTAAGTTAAGATTTTATTTCTTTAATTTCTTATTTTCAAGCTTACTTTTCTAAATTTAATAATAAGTTCTGACAATACTTCTTATAATTTATCAAATATAAATTTAAGAGTTTTCAGTACTTATCTCCTCTTGATGTGCCATCAAACAAAGGTTGGCAACTCCTTGTATATCTTCATTAGAGCCTGAGTCCTCACTATTGCTCCATATAGCCATCATTATCTTCTTCTTAACCTTCTTACTAGATTTCTTGAGAATGAGATAATTCACCTTAAAATGATCAAGCTTCTTGCATTCCAAGCACACTGGGACTTCTTTATCTTTCTCCTTCTCCCTATCTTTGCTTGGTTCTCCCTTAAAGGGCTTTCTCTTGAAGTTTTGCTTTTTCTTCTTCATAAACCTCTTGAATCTTCTTGTAATTAAGGCCAAATCATCTTCATCACCTTCTTCATTTGACTCATTGCTTTCATTATCTTCAATTGCAGTTGACTTGAGTGTGATGGTCTTTTCTTCTTCTTTTCTTCCTCAATATTTTGCTTTATAGTTAACCATGGGTCATGAAAGAACCAAGAAGTTCTTCTAATGGAAGCTTGTTGAGTTCCTTGGCTTTTAAATTACGGTAATTTTGACTTTCTATGCCTTCGGTAGAGACCTAAGAATTTTCAACAAGTTCACTATTAGTATCAGATTTTTAAAACTTTTAATTATTTATAATATTAGTGAATCTAGTGAACATATCTGTAATAGATTCATTTAACTTCATTTTGAATAATTCATATATATGAACAAGCATATTAATTTAGACTCCTTAATTTGTACCCCCATGGATAACCTCCAACCTATCCCAAATCTCTTTAGTAGAAACACAAGTAGAAATTTTATTAAATTCATTAGCATCTAATACATAATATAGGATATTCATAGCTTTAGCATTTAATTCAATCAATTTCATATCAAGCTCATCCCAATCCTCTTCGGACTTGGGAAGATCATTACCATCTACTTTAATTATGAGTGTATATGGATCTTTGATTATCACTCTCCAAAGTTAATAATCTTATACTTGAATATAAATACACATGCATACTTTTCAATAAGTATAATTTATTCCATTGAACAAGGGTGGTCGATTTATTGATTGCCCTACGACAAGAGAGGTACTCATTTGGATTGCCCTTTGATCTTAACTCTTGATCATTAGATCAAATATTGCTGAGTACTAAGCTCTGATACCACTTGTTGCCCAGCAAGACAACCTAAGAGGGGGAATGAATTGGATTTTAAAATTTAAACAAAATATATGCATATTTTTGAAAACAGTGAGAGATATGTGAGTGCAAAAAATTATACAATTAAATAAACAAGAATATGTGAGATATAGAAGGAAAGATAGAATGCAAACAAAATACAAACATCATAATTTTATAATGGTTCGGTGCTCCCAGCACCTACGTCCACTCTCTAAGATTTTTTGAAAATTTACTATAATCTATCCAAAATTATAGTCAGATAGTTTTTTAGGTTACTATCTAAAATTCAGTTAGTTTGTATGGGATCACCAACCAAACCTAATCCAAGCCAATATTTGGCTTACAATCCAATTTTAAGACTTGGATGAGCTTATCCCTAGCTTCAAGCCTCAATTAAAGCTAGTTATAGTAGAATAGAAGAAACAAATTAATAAAGCTATAAGAAGCTCCTTTAATGAGCAAATGATTGTCAATGATGCTTGTGGAATCTCTTTTAAAGAAGTTTTTTCAGTTGAGGGAGTTGTCTTCTTACTGAAAACGCTCTCTTGATTTGATTGTTCCGATGATTGAGGAGTGAAAGCTCTATATTCAATACTTCTTGGCCTTTTCTTATTGTTTTTATTTTTTCTTTGATTCTCACTTTCTTGTCTTGTCAATCAGTTGTTAGAAGTATAAAAATACTGTTTGCAAGTCCATGAAATCATTTTTAATTATTAAAATTTGAAATAGAGTCGTTGGAGAGCAATCTGAAAGTTTTAAAAATTCTACAGAACTAGCCGTTGCAACTTAAGTCGACTCAGATTGGGCTCGAGTCAACTCGAATGGCCTTCGAGTTTACTTTTTTGAAAATACACCTCTCTGTCTTTTTCTGTAATTTTGACTCGAGAAACTTGAGTTGAGTCGACTTGCTGCTTCGTGATTCAATTTTCTGTTCTGGATAATTATACTTCTATTATTCCTGATCCAAGTTAACTCAGGATAAAATTTGAGTCCACTCGAGGGTGTACCGGTTGAAATATTTGCATGCCAGAACTTCCTTTACTTCTAATTTTTAGCTTGAGTCAAATCAAATTTTGCTTGAGTCGACTCGAATTGCCCTCAACTAATAAAATCTATTTTAATCCCATTTGTTTGAAGATCTTTTTCACTTCCAACTCAAAGTTTCTTCACTCCATTGAAGCTTCCAAAATCTTTTCTTTTGAATTTATTTAAGCTTTTAGAATCAATCTCTTGATATCTACTAATTTTCTGAAGCATCAACTTAATTAAACCATTAGATGAATCATATGCTCAAATATTTTGCTATTCATCAAAATCAATTCATAGGGTCAACATCATGCTTGACATCCTAGTAGTAAAAGTTGCTTCGGCATACAATGCCATCCTCAAAAGTCCCAGACTCAATGCCCTCCAAGCCATTATTTTTACTTACCATCTGCTAGTTAAATTCCCAACCGCCCAAGATTGGGCAAGCTCCAGGGTGATCAAGCTTCGACTAGACACTACTACATTGCCTCCATCCAAGGAAAGAAGCCTAGAGAAGCTTTGTCAATCAAAGGATTCGATGCCGGTAGCGAAGGAAGGTGACCACATGGAGAACCTGCCGATCAACTCATCTCGATCCCCTACATGAGTTGAATCCTAGTAGGACTGTGCAGGTCGAGTCGTACTAGAATGAAGCTTCTCATGGCAAGCTCCTAAACTTCTTGCGAGCCAATGCAGACATCTTCACCTGGTCGGCTGAGGACATGTCGGGGTTGACTCAGAGGTTATAGTGCACCACCTGTATGTCAACCTGCTGCATTAGTCTGTGCGGTAAAAGAAGTGAAGCTTCACCCCGAGCGATAACAAGCTATCAACCAAGAGGTAACAAGCTTCTAGCGGCTGGCTTCATTCGAGAGGTGGACTACCCTACGTGGCTGGCAAACATCGTTCTCGTTAAGAAGGCAAACAACAAATAGTGGGTATGTATCAATTTTACTGATTTCAATAAAGTCTGTCGAAAAGATGATTTTCTTGTCCAGGATAGATCAACTGATCAATACCATCATGGGACACTAGATGCTAAGCTTCATGGATGCTTTCTCCGAATATAACCAAATTCGAATGGCACCCAAGGATGAAGAGAAGACTTTAATTCTTCGTCACTGATCGAGGGTTGTGCTATTACAAAGTCATGCCCTTCAGTCTAAAAAATGTAAGCGCTACATACTAGTTCCTCATTAATAAAATTTTCAAGGATTAGATTAGCTGCAATGTGGAAGGCTATATGGATGATATGCTAGTAAAGAATCATCGGGTAAAGCAACATATCACAAACCTTGAAAGACTTTCCAAACCTTGAGAAGGTATCCCATGAGGCTCAATCTGAGCAAGTGCACCTTTGGGGTAGCTTCAGGCAAGTTCCTCGGCTTCATGGTTATCTACCATGGGATCAAGACAAATCCTAAAAAAATCTAAGCCATCATGGAAATGTCACCTCTGAGGACCCATCAGAAAGTGTAGTGCCTCATGGGGTGAGTTGCTGCACTCAACATGTTCATGGCCAGAATGGTAGAAAAGTATCTCCTATTCTTTAAGGTCCTAAAGTAGATCAAGGACTTCCAATGGATGGCAGAGCACCAATCCGCCTTCAATCAACTCTAGGAATACCTCGCCTCTACCTCACTCTTGATCAGACCTACCGAAGGAGAGATGCTATACTTGTGCCTTGTAGTTTCATCCACAAATGTTAGCTTAGTCCTTGTCTGGGAAGGAGTGTAGAAGCCTATCTATTACACAAGTCAGGTGCTGAGAGACGTAGAGACCAGATACCCAAGGTAGAGAAGGTCACCTATAACTTGATGATCTCAACGTGAAGACTCTGACCCTATTTCAGATGCACTCCGTCACTGTGCTGACCAATCAATTCTTGACGCAATCTTGTAGAAGCTCGATACTTCGAGAAGATTGACCAAATGGGAAAAGGAGCTCGAGAGGTTTGACATTCATTACCGCCCCTGACCATCCATCAAGGCCCAAGTCCTAGCCAAGTTTCTCATGGAGTGTACACTCTCCGAAGAAATCGAATCCTTGTCAAAACCTCCTACACCCACACTTGCAGTCTCGCAGACGCTGCATGTCGATAGATCATCCAACATTGGGGGTGCCAGAGCTGGATTAATTCTTGCCAACCCGATGGCATTGTGGTGGAGCACGCTCTCCATCTCAGCTTTGAAACTTTTAATAATGAAGCGGAGTATAAAGTACTCCTAATCGAGTTGAGACTTGCGTGGAAGCTCAAAATCTCATATCTCCAAGACTTCAGTGACTCCCAGCTGATGGTTGGCCAAGTCTATAGAGAGTATGAGGTCAAGGTACCTTCTATAGAGAAATACTTATAGAAGGTATGAGAGATCATTCCCTCCCTTATCAAATTAGAGATTTTGCAAATATCTAGGATAGAAATGCCTAAAAGATCTACTGTCCAGACTGATGACTTCAGAGTCCACCGATATTCGGAAGCCTACCTACCTTGAGACCCTTGAGAAACCCAGTATCAAGGATGAGCCAGCCCAAGTGATGTAGATAGACCATGAGTCCTGCTGGATGGACCCATTGATTCGATACTTGCAAGAGCGGTTGCTGCTCGAGGATCGAGCCGAAGCCCAGTGGATCCAAATCAAGTCAGCATGATACATCATGCTGGAAGGAAAGCTCTACAGGTGATCTTACTCCATGCCCCTTCTCCGATGCCTCCAATCCTTTGAGGCAGAATATGCCTTGTAAGAAATTATGAAGGCATCTGCAACAAGCACCTAAGGGTAAGGCCTTAGCTTACAAGATCCTATGATAAGGATACTACTGGCCAAGTATTCACGAAGATACTGTCAAGTTCATAAAGTGTTACGATCAGTGCCAATGACACTTGAACATCCAGTACCTACCAACGGCCTCTCTTTCTCTGATCAGCTCTCCATGGCCATTTGCTCAGTGGAGGATGGACATTCTCTGCCCATACTCACAAGCCATTGGGCAAAAAAACTCCTTATGATGGCGATCGACTACTTTACTAAGTGGATCGAAGCTGAATCACTTGTCCGAATCACTGAAAGAATATTTGTGACTTCACCTAGAAGAACATCATCTGTCATTTCGATCTACCTCGGATCATCATCATCGATGATGATCGACAGTTTGATAATGCTCCATTTCATGAGTTCTGCCAGGAGCTTTACATCAACCATCACTTCACCTCCATAGGACATTGCCAAACTAATAGAGAGACCAAATAACCAATCAAACTATCCTTCAAGGATTGAATACTTGGCTGGATAAAGCCAAGGGACTTTAGGTAAATGAACTGCATAGCATCCTCTGGGCCTACCCACCATGCATCGGCTTCCGACTGGAGAAACATCATTCAACCTCACTTTCAGGATCAAGGTGGTCTTCCCTATGGAGATAGGCCTATTGTCGCACTAGGTAAAGACCTCCAGTGCACAGTAGAACTCAAAAGATCTATGGGCAAACCTAGATCTTCTGAAGGAAGTTTAGGAGAAGGTGTGGGTTTGGATGGTGATGTACCAATAACATATCGCATGCTACTACAACTCCAGAGTCAAAGAGAAGCGCTTTCAACCTGGGGACCTCGTGCTCAGGAGGATTGAAGTCGGCCAGCCCATGGAATAAAAAATGCTCTCACTCAATTAGAAAGAACCATATCACATCACTGAGGCAATATGCATTGGAACCTAACGATGAGGGGATCTTGTGAAGCTGATTCTGTAATAAAATTCCAATTTTTATATGACCAAAAAATATTATCGAGTGAAATAGATCAATGCAACAAAGCCTCAAGTCAGGCCAGGCCACTATACCTCTCACAAGCACTGGGCCGAGCCTAACCTTCTCAAGCTGGGTCATCATGCCTGAAAGCCTTAGCTACCTCATCCTCAAAAGTAGAAGGCTCCGAGCTTCAGGTACTAGTGAGCCTATGTTGGCTGAAGAACCTCGAAAAATTCTTAAGTCAGGCCAAGCCACCGCACCTCTCAGAAGCCTTGGCCCGAGCCTAACCTCCTCAAGCTGGGTCATCATGCCCGAAAGCCTCGATTGCCTAGCCCTCAAAAGCACAAGGCTCCAAGCCTTGGGTACTAGTAAGCCCATGTTGGCTGAAGAACTTCGAAAAAGCCTCAAGTTAGGCTAGGCCACCACACCTCTCAAAAGTCCTAGGCTGAGCCTAACCTTCCTAAATCGGGTCATCATGTCTAAAAGCCTCAACTGCCTCATCCTTAAAAGCAAAAGGCTCTGAGTCTCGAGTACTAGTAAGCTCATATTGGCTGAAGAACCTCAAGAAAGCCTCCAGTCAAGCCAGGCCATCGTGTCTCTTAGAAGTCTTAGACCGAGCCTAACCTCCCTAAGCCAAGTCATCATGTCTGAAAGCCTTAGCTGCCCCTCCCTCAAAAGTAGAAGACTCCGAGCCTTGGGTAATAATAAGCCCACACTGGTCGAAGAATCTCGGGAAGATCTGGGGGCAAGCACCCCAGGTCAGATCACCATACTTATCTTCTTCTAGCTTTGAAGGCTGCAATGCGAGTGTCTTTCGATATCCGGAGCAATCAACAATCGAGCCTCCAATGAACTTTCCTCCTGTCGATCCAGAGGGCAGATCCCAAAAAGAGACCTATTGAAGTGGAAGGACAAAAGCCAAGGGAAACAACCCCTCAAACCACAACATTATAGAACATTCATCCATAACAAGGCAAGTAAAGCTGAAGCAAAATCTCTTTATTTTTTAGAAGTTCAAGATTACAAGACTTGACTCAAAGACCTAGCTGTGAAGCAAGCAGACTTGAGATACACAGTCATGGTGAAGGAAAGAACCCCTCACCAGACTTGAAGAGGCATCACACTCGAGCTAAGCCAAGAGATTCTAGGGATGAAGCGAGTGCGACAAGACATGCTCGCCTCTAGAACATCTGTTGATGGAAAGCCCAAGAGAGGTGCCTCGAGAGGCATGCAGACTCGATTGGAAGGTCCAAAGCCTCATAGAAGAGCTTGAAAAAGGAAGGCGCCTCAACCCACCGCAAGCTCCTAACCAGAACCAATGGCTAACATAGGCTATCCTAACATTGACCATGTCCTCTTGATGTTAGAAAGGTTGGAATGTCAATAGTCCGATGATGGAATAGTTGGAATGTCAACAGTTCATCCTGATCGTAACCATGCAATTGGAGCAACGACACCGATGAATGTCGCTAAGATCTAGTAGAAGAGACCCAGCAAACCATCGAAGAGTAGGAGAGAGCTCCACCATACCATAGTGCTCATGAACAACTATCATCTCACCAACTATGACTGCACCAATAGCCTATTCTCAGAGATTTTTGCCAAGGAAAGAATCTTGGTAGGAGACCTTGACTTTTTCCCTATTTATAGAGAGTCTAAGAGAAATAGCAACTGATAAGTGATATATTTTTACATTTATTGAAGGTATTTTGATAATTTATGGTGCTAACATCTTCTTAAAAATCTTAATTTCATGAATTTATTAAATTTCTT
>KE507175.1:74849-85626 GCA_000441515.1 Elaeis oleifera
TTTTTATATATTTTAATTTTATTGAAGTCAAAATTTGATTGATAATTACGGTGTCCTAACGACAGCATCGCGATCATATTAGCAACCCTTTGATTCTCTCCTTGATCACCATTTAGCATGCCCTCGAAAGGTCATGCTTGCCTGAGAAGGGATGCTACAGGCATCCCTCTTGGTGGTGGACCGCTTTGAAGACTGCAATATTTAATGATTGCATAGTCCTCCACGAGGAAGGATGCACGGATTGGCGAAGCCATAAATGCTTTAGGATTCATGAGATAATATTAGCATCGAATCCATCGAAAGAATGAAATCATTACAGAGTATGATGCTAGACATGTTCGAGGAGGCAAAGTGCTCCAGCATAATTTCCAAGCCGCATGGTGTGGGCACTAGATAGTTGTCTGTTGCACATCACATCACAAAGTGGTTAATGTGGAAGGCCAGATACACAAACATAGGATGACAATGAAAGAGAGTTTTTCTTCTATTCCTAAGAAAGGTGCTACATCAAGAAAGACAAAAGAAGGAAGGAAACAAGTCTTCGTCCGAAAAAGATGCACTGATCTCATCATCGCCAGCCTCGAGATGGAGGCATCTCAAGTCTAGCTTTAGACCATCTTCTACAGGCATGCCTTACAATCCTGAAAGTCCTAGATGTAAACTATTAAAGAAATCTCAAAAATCTCATCTATCGAAGCCTTAACCTGGACCCCTTGCCTGAGGGAGGCAAGATGAGGCACCGCCAATGATCAAGAACTATTTGTCCTCAATTTTGCCACCTCCTACTGAGTGGCCTCCAAGACCCTCCTTAAATTCTCATTTCGGATGATAGAACTATTTAGCTATCTTTGGAGGTTCTCACGGGCCTCTTCAGTGATGCTCCCTCCATCTCCACCAAGGCTTGACCATGCCTACCAATCTCTTCTCAGTACTGGATCTCTAATGTCCGTCTTTTTGTTGCTCTCACCTAAGTAAATGCGGCCGTTAGTCAAGCCTCTAAAGCTCAAACCCTGAAGCCCGTCTACATGGTTGACTGATCAGTTAGTCCAAAGGTACAAAAAGCAAGCTTCAAACAAAAGTGGAAAGGCTTCCCATCATGTTGCTATGATATGCACTCAAGAGCACCTCTTCATCTATCATTCTGATAAGGTACTCTTCATCTCATGGAGGAATCAGACCCCTGATAACCCTCCCAGATCGTTGATACTTGAAGATCACCATCTCTTCCTCTCCACTTGTCTGACCAGAGGTTGGAGGAGGATGCATTCGTCCGGGAGAAGAAGGAAGAGAAGGTATTGTCGGGTGCAAAAGGGCGATCCCCTCTCCATCAATCAAGGAGGATCCACAATCACTTCAGCGATTCTGACCATTACGGTAATTGCCTCTCCCTCATCCCTTTCCTCAACCTCATGCAGGTCCACTATAGAACCTAGAGATAGCCGAACAAGCTAGTCTCTTGTCTCTTCACCAACAGTTTGAGGCTTCGCACCTGCAATGCTCGAACCCTCAATGATAATAGCATATGAAGGCTTGGCTATGGCACCTCGAATTGCACTCTCTATTGTGCTCTGAGGGTCGCTCCTAATATTGAGCACATCTAGCTCTAGCTCAGTAAGTGGCCCGACTACCTTGACCCGAGCCCCAGCTATTGAGAACCTCCAGTATAACCCCTTGTACCTAATCAGGACCATCTTGCGTGAAACCTGGATGTTACTCCGGCAAACAACAAAGAAGAAGAAAAAGGATGCTAGGGTTTGGTGTTGGAACTAGAGAGGGAGAGAAAGTTAAGGAGAAAAGATCTTGTATTCTACTACTTGCATTATGAAAATCCTAATACAACCTATGTATATTTATACACAGCCATTAGACTCAATCAAAAACTCTCCTTAGCTAAGTCCAATACATGAAAGCACTCACCGAACCATGTTTCACATGCTCTCACCCCTTAGATTTAATCTTAGTCTAAGTCCTTGAGTTAGCCCCCTTAAGACCTCCCAAACAAGGTCTCAAGACACCTAGGATCAAATACAATCCTAACCTAAAATAGAATCCACGCACAGTTCTATTCGCAACTCAAGCCAGCTTGGTCAGATCTTGAGTCGGCTCGACTGCCGTGCCATCCGCATGCCAGCTCTCTATTTCTCATCCGAGCCAGCTCTCTCAGGGTCTCAAGCCAACTCAACTTGATCCAAGTCAACTCCACCCAGATTCGAGTCAGCTCCTGTGCTGACGGAAGCAGATCTTCACACTAGAACCTCTCCTTTCCTAGCCCTAGGATCCAACCCTAATCTTAGGCTCTCAGAATCATTACCGTGACTCTTCTCATGGCCTCCCAAGGCTTAGAAGCACCACACATGCACAACAATCTCTACCTTGGTGTCCCAAGCCTTGGCAAAACCCTCGACACCCTCCAGTGTCCGGTTGTCCTCTAGTACTCCATGCTCACGTATCCGATGCATCCACATCCACTATCACCATAGTAGATCTCCTGCGCACCATGCCCTATGCATCGACCCTGCACCCTGCATATCTCCACCTCCAAAGAACTTGAAGCTTACATCCTTCAAGATATCCTCTTCGATTTCGATACTACACAGCCTCCACCTAGATCTCAGAATCCTGCATCTGCCTATAGTCCAGCTACACATCTGTCCCACAGCCGCCTGTATCTGATCATGCCCTACCGTGGCTCGACAGCTACCTGTCTCCCCAGCTGCGTCTATGCTATGGTCCATAGCCACCTATCTCCATGGCCATGCTTGTGCTGCAGCCCACAGCCGCCTATCTCTGGTCATGCCTGTGCTGCAGCCTGCAACCATCTATGTCTTGGTTGCTCTTGTCCTGCGATCTACAACTGTCTGTCTTCCAACTGCCTCTCTACCGCTCCTCCAGCCCATAACTGTCTGTGTCCCAACTACATCTGCATCGCTCCATGCAACCACCTGTGCCCCGACTGCATCCGTGCCATGACTCCATAACCGCCTATCTCCAACCGTATCTGTGTCGCATCCTGTTGCTGCCTGTGTCCCCACTGTGCCTTACACTCCGTCTTGCCCCTTCGAATCCTCCACTCTCCATGGATCCCTCTGAAGCCGTCTCGAAAACACCACACCCTGCAGGCTCCTCCGAAACTAGCAAGAGATCATCCATCTCTAATTCCTCAGTGAGTGTACCGATGGAATCCCTCTCTTCTCCTCTTTTCTTTCGAAGTGGACAATCTTTCTTGAAGTGTCCAATCTTGTGACACCTATAACACTTTAGAATCTTCTCCGATCTGCCTTTGGATTTACCTTTCCTCTTAAGTCTTCCTTGCCTCTCATGAGCAGTGAACACCTTCGAAGTAGAGTCTCCCTTGCAAATCTTCTTTCGCTGCTTGTTTGATCTCAGGATGCCCACAACCTCCTCACACTCCAAGAACTCCTTGCCATATATCAAGGTTGTGATCAGACCATTATATGCCGATGGGAGTGAGCACAGAGCAACAACATCCGATCTTCTTCCTCAATCTTTACATCCATATTCAATAAATCAGAACACACCTGATTGAACCTCTGGATGTGACCAACTAGATCACCTCCCTCAGACATCCGCAAGCTATACAACTGCTTCTTTAGCCAGATCTTGTTCGTCATGTTTTTACCCATGTACATCTTCTTTAGCTTCTCCCAAAGACCTCTTACCGTGGTCTCCATGCTAACCTCCAATGGAACCTGATCTGCCAAGCACATCCTGATCGTGCTGAAGACAATCTCCTCTAGCTCCTTTCAATCCTCAATGCTGATTTCTTTTATCTCTCTCTTATCAAGACTTTATAGATCTGCTACTGCACCAACAAATCTTTATCCGCTGCTGCCACAAGGTGAAGTTTTTTTGCCATCAAACATCTCAAACTCCATCTTAAAACTACTTGAAGCCATCTCAACCTTCAAGTAAACTACTAGCCTTAACCCTTCTGCAATACCACACCTCACACCCTAAAACTAGGATCAGATCTAAAACAGATCTCCCCACCTTCTTCCAACCTTTCCTTATGTCAAAAACACCCCACCTAATTGGGAGATCACCACAACCAAAAAGCAACAGGAAGGAAATAAGGAAAAACCTGGGTGCCACAGAAATAGGATTAAACTTGATCTTCGGTGTCTTCTTCTTTCCTCCACATAATTAGGCTCTGATACCACTTATTGAGAACCTCCAATACAACCCCTTGTACCTGATCAGGACCACCTTGTATGAAACCTGGACGTTACTCCAGCAAACAACAAAGAAGAAGAAAGAAGGATGCTAGGGTTTGGCATTGGAACCAGAGAAGAAGAGAAAATTAGAGAGAAAGATCTTATATTCACACTACTTGCATTATGAAAATCCTAATACAATCTATGTATATTTATACACAGCCATTAGGCCCAATCAAAAACTCTCCTTGGCCAAAACTCAATACATGAAAGCACTCATCGAATCATGTCTCATCCATATCTCATATGCTCTCATCCCTTAGACTTAATCCCAGTCCAAGTCTTTGAGTAAGCCCCCTTAAGACCTCTCAAACAAGGCCTCAAAATGCCTAGGATCCAATCCAATCCTAGCCTGAAATAGAACCCATGCACAGTTTTGTTCGCAACTCGAGGTGGCTCGATCAAACCTCGAGTCGGCTCAACTGCCGTGCCACCTGTGTGCCAGCTCTCTATTTTCATCCAAGCAGACTCTCTTAGGGTTTCGAGTCAACTCGACCAAATCTAAGTCTACTCCACCCAGATCTGAATTGGCTCTTCTACTAACTAAAGCAGATCTTTATACTAGGACCTCTCCTGTCCTAGTCCTAGGAACCAACCCCGATCCTAGCCTCCTGAAGTCATCACTGTGACTCCTCTAATGGCCTCCCAAGGCTTGGGAGCACCACACATGCACAACACCAACACCAAGGAGTTGCACCTCTGATGTGTCCAAAAGTGGCTCTGTGTCAGGTAAACTTCTCTCTACTCTAGCAAGCTGGCTGCCAGCCCCTACCTCCTGAAGGAAAACTAGGGCAGCATACATGCTAAAACAATAAAATTTATATATGCAATGAAAATGATTTAATCTAATATGCACCTTCTAAATCTCATCTCATAATATCACCCCTATCATGTTTTAAGATCTATATGCAGCAAATAAATTTTATCAAAGCAAAAATCATGAAAATCTCATCTTTATCTTTGTGTGGATAGTTATTCACCGTAATTGATGATTATGGATATCTTCTTAATTTTTTTAAGCCGTACAAGCATCCAACCTCTACAGGTATCCATGAGACAGATTTAAAAAAATTTCTCTTTGTTTCTTCACCAAGAAACCAGCAAGCAACCTTGAGGAAGAAAGAAGAAGACAAGAGAACTCCTCTAAAATTAGCACCCGAACCTTGATGCATAGAAGGAAGAAAGCACCCAATCTTTATGCATGGAAACCAAGGATGCCCAACTCTGGGGCGTATGGAAAAGAAGAGAGGGAGAGGGCATGGAGAGCTCAAGAGAGAGAGGGGGAGGTGTGGATGCTTGGAGGCTAACTTGCTTTGATTACTTCAGGTTTAGAGATCCCATCTCAAGACCCTTTTATAGGCCAAAAAGGAGTCCTACTTGATTTAGAAATTGATCAAATCAAATTCTTATCTCATAAGGAATCCAAAATCAACTTTAATTAGGACTTCTTGGGGGCTCTCACTTGCTCTCTTTGATGCCAAACCCTGATGGGGTGTGCGCCCCATCCTCCTCTTCCAATTCTTTATCGCACAAGGATAAGGGGCCACTAACAGTTGGTGCCCCATGGATCCAATCTATTTGGGCTCAAGCCCAATTTCTTCTAACTTTATTTATGAGAGAAACATCAACTATCCCTGGTTGCCCATATTGCTTGCAATTGACTTAGTCCAATCCCTATCTCATAGGGATTCAAGTTTAAAGAGGATTTTGAGTTTATCATGTGCTAGCATGGTTTCTAAATCTAATAGAATTTCTCAAATCCAAACCAATTGGAACCTCATGAGCTCAATTGTACGATCCTAGATCAAATCTCTTGTTGTGTGACCCCATAGGTTCAATTCTATCTGATAGTAGGATATGTTGTGATCTCCATCAGTAATATCATTGAAACTCCTTTCAGTAAATTGAAATCCCTTCCTATTCAGCCAATTCGAGAATTATTGATCATCAGAATAATTCTCAATCGATCCTATGATCCATCAATAACACCTAGCAGTGTGTAGTGGCAACTCAATAAAACTGAATAGATGAATCTCTAGGTACAGTTGCCATGTGATCCAATTCTTCTATCGTGAGTCTTGATAAAACTACGGTGATAGATAACTCGTCAATCTAATCTTGTCATATGTAAGATTAAATCAATCTAAGATCTCAGTAAATCCTCATGAAAATTTCTTTTCATTATTCATACCTGCCATAGCCATGAACTTTTGAACTCAATTTCATGATCCTTATAGGACTTCTCTCTAGCTACCAGGGTCGATAGTTTTCATATAGGTGTACATCCTATTCCTATAATGAACCTAATGCAGCCAACATATACCTCAAAGCTCTATATGAGTAGAAGATCGAGTTATTATGTAGTCAAACTCCAGCAACCTCATTATAAATAGTCAAGGCACTGTAGGTCAAAAACTATTCACACTACTACAGCATCAAATATGCAAGAAGGTAGATATCTAAGTGACTACTCATATTGGTCATGCTCAGCATCCTTGTTTCCTAATAAATACCTACACTCTCGTTCAGTGTCCCTATACTGTAGATTCGAGACTCATCTATCCATAAGAAAGAGATCCGTGCATCAATCTATCTAGATCGATTACCATCCCTGTGATGATCCTACGATCGGGAGTAGTTTATGAATTAACCACCAATGACACATATCTCAAATTTTTAATTTTAAGAATATGTATCATCATTTTGTTAATTCATTGGATAATTCATAGACACATTACATAATATGAATGGATAAATAACTTAAATTTATTTATTAATAAGTCAAAATTACAAACTATGCCCTTAGAAAGATCACATATATCGGCCTAATTGGCTTCTAAGGCATATATCTAAGGCATATATCTAACATCTGATGGCATCATATTCAATTCTGTAACAAACTTCTTGAACCAGAATGCCTCCTTTGCAGTTTCTGATATAGCGATGTACTCTACTTTCATGGTGGAGTCCGCTATGACAAGCTGCTTGAAACTTTTTCAGCTCACAACACCACTATTGCATAAGAATACACTGTCTAATATCGACTTTCAATCATCAATATCAGATATAAAATCTGAATCAGTATATCCATCTTCAAAGATTAGAAACATATCCTTAGTTCTTCTCAAGTACTTAAGGATACATTTCACAGATGTTCAGTGCTCTTCATCTGGATTCGACTAATATTTACTCGTGACACTCACAGCATAGGCTATATCAAGTCGTGTACATAGCATGGCATATATGAGGCTCCCTGTGGTCGAAGCATAATGGACCTTGCTCATGTATTCTATCTCTTTTGGTGTGTTGGGGCATATTTTCTTAGAGAGATAAATTTCATACCTAAAGGGTACAAGATTTCTCTTGTAGTTTTTCATGCTGAACCTCTTCAGCGTCTTCTCTATGTACATCCTCTTAGATCTATCTCTATATATCTTAATCTTCAAAATAAAGGATGCTTCACAAAGATCCTTCATGGAGAATTCTTTAGATAACTATAACTTGACCGATGTCAGTATGGGAACATCATTCGCAATCAGGAGTATATCATCCATGTACAGTATAAGAAAAGTGATTGCACTTCCACCGACCTTTTTGAGCACACATGATTTCTCCTCATTTTTGATGAAACTAAACGATTTGATGATATCATTGAAATGAGTGTTCCAACTCCGAGATGCTTGTTTATGTCCATAAATGGACCTTTACAGTTTATGGACTTTGTGATCTCTATCTGTTGGAGATCTGGTACCACCTTATGGTGATAGAAAAAAAAGAGATAAAATGAGAATACAATTAAATATATGGATTAGACCAAGATCTATCTCTATGGGGCACGCAAGCTTCACTATGAGAAAAGAAAAATTTACAAGAGGAGACCACACACTCTCAACTCTCATACATCAATCCTCTCTCCCAACAAAAAGCACTTATCCTCATAAAAGCTCTCACAGAATCTTTCAAGGATATCTTCTCATAGGCCTGTCATGTCAGGATCCTCGACACTCTCGATCGCTTTCTATGATGCAAGCTACTACATCATGCCGCAACCTCTACCCCTACACCCACAACCACTTTCACGACCATTTCAAGACATTCTCGACTGGTCTACCTACTGCTCACACTAAGCTGCTCCTCAGTCACTATTATTGATGCCCTGGGCGCTCTCAACCGATCATGATCTCTCAGACCCTCGTTGAGACACACACTCCTCTCCTTAGGCCATCAGGCTTTTTATAGCCATAAATCTTGTCCAAATCGAACTCCTACCTTCAACAGAACTCAGACAGCTTTTATGACCATTGGATCATGCCCGCTCGCATCCTCTGCCATATGATCATGTAGAACAGCCCTCCTAGCCACCCAATCACACCCGAACAATCCTCCCAGCCATCGAATCACCCATCAGGATGCTTGCCTACCATTGGATCATGCATAGTTGCCCGTAGACCATGATTTTCAGCTCGTGCACCTCTTCGATCCATGCAGAAGGTGTGGACCGTGCCATCTTGCATGGTCCACCATGGGCCGCACCAAATCTTGTGCACCACATGGGCGCGTGCACATCCTGGGCCGCACCCATGTGCAAGCCTGCCTGGTCCGTGCACCTGCTTGGGCCACGTGCCCATGCGTGCACCTGGGCCATGCGCTGTAGGCCATGCTGGGCTGCACGTCCCACGGGCCTACAGCGCCTGTGGGCCCCACCTTACTATGGCCTTCGCAAGCTGCATCTTCGGGCTTGTTTTTGGGCTCCTCACGTCATGCTCTTTGAGCTGGGCTACTCCGCATCTAGGTTTTCATAGCTATGAGTCGAATTCGAGATGCCTGATCCCAACACTATCATCGAAAGTGAAATCCAAAGGATGCTTCATGTAGATATCTTTCTCAAGATATATATTCAAAAAGTAGTTTCACATCTATCTGTCATATCTCATAATCATGATATACTGCAACAGCAAGTAATGTTCGAATGGATTTTAGCATGGCTACCGATGAAAAGATATCCTGATAGTCAATACCCTCTTGTTGACTATAAACTTTTGCCATAAGCCTTGCCTTAAAAGTCTCTATCTTTCTATCTGAACCTATTTTCTTTGTAGACTATTTACACCCAATAAATATAATACTTTCTAGTGGATCCACTAAGACCCAGATCTAATTTGAGTGCATTGAGTCAATCTCTAACTTCATTGCCTCTAACCATTTGGAGTCGATATATGATATCACCTCGTCAGAGGTCTTGAGGTCATCAATATACATCCCATTTTTTGTGAAGAATATTTTCTCTACATTCTCTGTAATAACACCCAAGTATCATCTGGAGGATGAAAAATTCTACTAGATCTACGAGGTGGAGGAGATGCGTACATTGGCTCAATATGAATGGGTTCTTCAGGTTCTGAAACTCATTGCTCTTCAGAGACTTTCTCTTCGAATCCAATCTGTCTTCTTATACCTCCATCTTGAATAACTTATTTTGTAAAAAGATGGCATGCTGGCTCACAATCACATTGTGATCCTCTGAAAGATAGAAATAATATCCTAAAGACTCCTTAGGATATCCGATGAAATAAGTCTTTAGAGATCTAGCTTCTAACTTGTCCACCTATTGTCTCTTGACATGAGCCCAACAATCTTAAATTCTGAGATGATCCAAACTTGATTTCTTACTATATCATATCTCATACGGTGTAGTAGAAACGGTTGTAGAAAAAATTTTATTCAACACATAATTTGTTGTTAATAGACTATGTCCCCAAAGAAAAGTAGGAAGATTCATGAAGCTCATCATGGATCGAAACATATCCAACAGGATTTGATTTCTTCATTCTGAAATTCTGTTGAGTTGAGATATTTTAGATGGAGTCCATTATGAGACTAAACCATATTTTTGAGATAACTGAGAAATTTCTCACTAAGGTATTCACCTTCTTGATCTAATCGAAGAACCTTAAGAGATTTTTCAGTTTGCTTTTATACTTCATTTCTGAATTTTTTGAACCTTTCAAAGGATTCAGACTTGTGTCTTATGAGAGACACATATCCATATCGTGAGTAATCATCCATAAAGATGATGAAGTAGTGATAACTTCCTCTGACCCTCACATCAAATGGGCCACACACATCAGTGTGTACTAGGGTAAGTATCTCAGTGGTTCTTTCTCTTAATCCTATAAAGGATAGTTTGATCATTTTTTTTTTGAAGGTAGGACTCACAGGCTGAATAAGATCCAGAGGTCAATGAGCTCAAAAACCCATATTTTTTAATTTGTTAATCTTTTCTTCTCCTATATGACCTAGCCTAAGGTGCTATATATACTTGAGGTTAATATCATCTCTAGATTATTTAGTTCCCATGGTATTCACATCCTACTTAGTTATATTTATAAAAATATCAACATACAACTGATAGAGATTGTTAATCAAAAAATTACTTCCAACCATTTTATTCTAAAATAAATAGTATAGTAGTCCTTGTTGTTGCCCAGCTATGGAACCCAAGAGGGGGGGGTGAATTGGATTTTTAAATTTTTAACTTTAAC
>KE507176.1:14662-36383 GCA_000441515.1 Elaeis oleifera
ACAAACTCAGATTTTATGTCTGATATAGATGATCAAAAATCGACATCTGGGAGTCTGTTCATTTACAAATGCTCGGGCCGACGCACTCTCCAGGCTTGCGACATCCGACTACGGCACTTTAGGTCGGACACTCATAGAGAGTCTTGGGCAATCGAGCATCGACAAGACTGAGGAGGTGCTACAACTAGCAACCGAGCCGAGCTGGATGGACCCGATCATCCAGTATCTGACCGACAGAACTAGCCCCGAAGACCCGCAGAAGCCAAACGACTCCGGTGGGCGGCCTCCCAATATGTAACAATAGACGGCCGACTTTACAAAAGGTCGTTCTCTCTTCCCTTGTTGAGGTGCCTGGGACCGACTGACGCGGACTATGCACTCAGGGAAGTGCATGAAGGGATCTGCGGTAATCACTTGGGGGACAAATCCTTGGCCTACAAAGTCCTACGGCAAGGTTACTACTGGCCCACCATGAAGAAGGATGCGACTGAGTTGGTTCGGAGGTGCGAAACATGTCAAAGGTACGCCAACATACAACACCGACCCGCCAGCCAGCTGACTCCCATTGTTGCCCCGTGGCCCTTCGCCCAGTGGGGAATCGACATACTCAGACCTTTCCCTCCGGCATCCGGTCAAAGAAAGTTCATAGTCATCGCAATCGACTACTTCACTAAGTGGGTGGAAGCCGAACCTCTGGCGCAAATCACCGAGCGAAAGATGGAAGACTTCATCCAGAAGTCCATCATCTTCAGGTTCGGACTACCACACACTATCATCACCGACAATAGACGACAATTTGATAATCGAGACTTCAGAGAGTTCTGTGCGAGATTTCACATCGCGCACAAGCTGACCTCGATCGGGCATCCACAGTCCAATGGCGAGGTTGAAGTAACTAACCGAACCATTCTGCATGGACTGAAGACCCGACTGAATGAAGCCAAGGGCCTCTGGGTTGAGGAACTGCACTTCGTCCTGTGAGCGTACCGAATGACACCCCGTGTCCCGACCAGAGAATCTCCCTTCAACTTGGCCTACGGGATAGAGGCAATGATCCCACTAGAGATCGGGCTACCGTCGATCAGAGTCGAGCAGTATTGTGAACCGAGCAACTTCGAGTGTCGGAGAGCCGACTTGGACCTCCTGCCCGAGCTCTGACGTCAGGCTCAACTCCGCATGGCTTCCTACCGACAAAGAGTGGCCCGATACTACAATGCCAAGGTTAAGTCGAAGCTTTTCCAGCCCGAAGACCTGGTCTTAAGGAAAGCGGAAGTCTCGAAGCCTCTGGACCAAAGAAAATTATCCCCGAACTGGGAAGGACCCTACAAGATAGCAGACACCTACAGGCCGGGAGCCTACCGATTGGAGACTCTAGAGGGAACGGCCATTTTCCGGACTTGGAATGCTGACAATCTGAGATTGTACTACCAGTGAACTCTGTATGCCCTTATTCGGAATACAAACTTGGCTTCAAAACTCTGGAGTCTTGAATCTCGACTCTTCAACTGTGGATCGGCGCTCGCCAGTAGTACGAGCCCCGACGCCCCGACTTGGGCCCAGCATTCCATTAAGAATCTACGGCCCGATCGCCAACGACGCATCGAACTCTTGCGAGGACCGACACATCTATGATGATGGGAGCTACACTCCTTCCACAGTCGACCCTCGAGCAAGATGACTGGCTAGCTTGCCGACTTGGCTCCGACCGAGAAAGGCAAAATGCCAACACGACCAATATCGCGTTCGCGACATACCGACCAAGTCACGACCGGTCGAAGGGTATTCGGCTTATCACCGTTTATCACATATCGCGACGTATGCACCCGACCGAGGTCCGGGCAATGGAAACTCGACTTATCATCATTTTTCTGACTGAATACGTCGGACGTCATTCGACTATCAGACACTACCAGATGATCGGGTCATCAAGCTAAATTCGGATGCTCGACTTAGGCCTTCGACTCGACGAACACGCCCGACTCACGTCCGGGCGATGGACATTCGACTTAGACCCTCGATCATCGGGTCCTACGACCATCAGAATGATCGGTCTATAATCGAAGCTCGCTCTGCCTTTATCGTGGCGCGCGCTACCGACCATCTCGGCTAACTACCCAGGATATTACCGAACGGCCTAACAAGGTACGTCGGGTCTACGACTTCACGCTCGGGAGCGTTTCGGCAAAGCATTACATTCCGAAGTACATTCCAGAACACATAAGGAAGAAAGCTGAAAGGTATTCACTTTCATTCAAGTATAAACTGAATCTACAAAAATGGGCCGAAGCCCGATTACAAGTATATGAAACAAACAAAAACAACAAAACTCCGATTACTCATCGGAGTCAACGTCTTCCACCGGGAGAAGCTCGGGGGCAATCGGCGTGTCCGCTCCGGTCGGCGTAAGGTCAGGGTCGGGGCCGCCTCACCTTCGGTGACTTGCTCCAGGACGGCTTCCTCCACGGCAGTACGGTCTTCCGACGCTGGGTCGGCCACCTCTTCTGTAGCTCGGTCCTCCGACCTTGAGGGAACAATGCCACCGAGGTCAAGCTCCGGATACAGAGCTCGGACTGCATCCCGAGCATCCTCATACCCCACTCGGTATGAAGCAAAGCCGCTTTCCAAGAGCTCTTCCCGATACCTATCGGAGCCGCGGAAGTCTTCCACCGCTCGACCCAGCGCCTCCTTTGCCGACTCCGCCTCCGCCTTCGATATGTCTGCGTCAGCATGGGCGGTGGACAAATTCTCCACGGCCTTGGCGAGATTCTCCAGGCTAACCCAGAGCTGCTCGCGCTCGGCCTCGAGCTCGACGACGATACCATCCCGCTCGCACCGCAGTCGATGAGCGGTACGGCCCTTACGTTTGGCTTCTTCGTGGGCCGACTTAAGTTCGGCCCTCGAGGCAGCCAAAGCATCGGTAAGGCGGGAGATCTCGTCCTCAAGCCTCACCTCTCGATCGGTCGACAGCTTTAGCTGCTCGACCAATACTGCCTTCTCAGCCTCGACGGTCTCTGCCTTATCCTTCTAGGCCGCTCGGACGTTTTTGAACCTCCGATATCCGGCCTTCAATTCGGACATGGTGTAAATTAGCTACAAACAAAAGTCAACCGTCAGAAAGGCAAAATAATAAAGACAACGATGAAGAAAGAAGGCAAGGCAGGACTTACCCCGATCATGGTCGGGTAAAAAGAAGACAGCATCTCGATCACCAGCCGAGTCTTCAGAACCTCCCGATCGGTCGGGAGGAGGGTCGCCTGACACAGTCTCCTGGCCAAGTCGTGGTTGGCCAGGGCCGACGCTCCCTCGGGGACCTGGATGCCGGACGACACGGTGCGATCCCCGACCTTGTATCGTCCGTGGGGGCCATCAAGGCCTTCCCGACCAGTCGTCCAGGCCCGTAGGTCGGGGAAGGAGGGGAAGCTCGAACTTGATTGAGCTCCCCCGAAGCCGCGACGAGAGCCGCCGAAGGACGTTCGGGCTCCCGAGCGTCACCCCGGGCTTCCTCCATCGGCGAAGCTGCGGACGCTCCCTCGGCCTGCCCTCCGCCGGCTGCTCCTCTGGTGGCACTGCCGGCGCCGACAGTGCAATGATCGGCTCCGCCTGCTCGACCGCCGACGCGGCGGCGATCGGGGGCAACGTCTGGGGCCTTTTTGGTGGGCGTGAAGGCCCGGTCCCGGATGCCGGCCTCTTCCTTGCCGCATATTGTCTAATCTCGGCGTCCGTCGGTCTCATCCTCGGTAGCGCACCTACAATTTCCACAAAAGAATTAGTAAAAGTTTGGAGGCAATTGAAACCTAAAGGACAACCGACGGGTCAGGCCGTACCTAGACGAGGAACCAGGCTCAAGCCGGCGTCATAAAGAGCTTGCTCGGTAACAAGCTCTCTCTACTTCGGTACCGACATATCCTTGAGTCGGTAGAAGTCCTCCCGGTCGTCCGCCTCCACTCGGCTATTCTCGTTCGGCCGAGTCAGAGGCTCGCCCCAACGGGAAGGGAACCCCCAAGGGGAGGAGGAGGAAACAAAGAAGAACTGGTTCTTCTACCTATGAATGGACGATGGAAGACCAGTGATGAAGGAGAGGCCCTTCTGGGGATTGAAAACCACCACCCTCGGGCTTTGGGGTGGGTCGGAGGACGAAGAACGTCCGGAAGAGAGAAATTCATGGATTGATCGGCAAGAGCCGACACAGCAGAGCAAAACTGATTATTAGCCGAACTGAGTTCGGCGTCAGTTGCGCTGGACAAAGTCCGTAATAATCCAAAATATTTCGGACGAACTCCGAAACCGAAAGATGAAGATCGGCCCGAAGGTCCTCGACATAGAATGCCACCTGGCCCGCGGCGGATTGTTAACCCGACCCCGGCCCAGGGGCGAAGAGTCGAAACTGCTTCGAGATACTGTACTGATCCCGGAGCCGATCGATATTCGGCCCCAAAAGTGAAGAAACCTCCACCTCCGGGGTCGATTGAAGATCGTCAGTCGGATTTCCCGACTGATCTTCTCGAGGAGAGGTTCTGGCCATAGTGCTAGAACCAAGAAGAAGAAGGAGAAGAAGAAGGAAATCCAAGGGAAGCGAGAAGAAAACGGAAGGAGACAAAAATCTCAAAGAAATTTTTCGAGAATGGGAGCAGGGACAACTACCTAGGACAAGGGGGACCGCTCGGGCAGAGTCTCTGCAGCAGAACTGTAAAAAGTAAGGTTTTGGATACAAGTGACCCTGTATATATAGTACCCCTCGACGGTCGGGATCAGAGCACGCCCGACAAGGATCTCCCAGATGATCGACACGTGGCGGTATGTGGGCCTTCCCTCGCTCCGATGATTCGACGCACTCAACCCAGATCTAGCCACGTCACCCCCATCCGCACGAACGACTCCGGCCCAACGACCTCTCGACACGTGGCAAAAAAATCGTGCCCCAGAATTAATTCGCTGACGGCGGTCCGCATTCCCGATGGGACGCCTGACGGCGGTCCGCACTCCCAAGGGAATGCCTGACGGCGGTTTGCGTTCTCTAGGAGACGCTTGACACCGGATCGTCTGACACCGGATCGTCTGACACCGAATCATCTGACACCGGATGTCCGAATCGTCCGCTGGTGAGATCGGCAAGATCAGGGCGTGACACGATGAAGATCCACTCCTTTCGCCCGATGCCCACCCGCGTAGAAATGCGGGCCGACAGGACATCAGACTCAGGAGTGGGGGGCAACTATTGGGATATACCAACTGACCCCGACGCCGACTCACCGACGCCGACTCACCAACAAGCCCCGACGCCGACTCATCGACGACCGACTTCACCCGTCCGACGACGGACGCACCGACCATGACTACCGACGATGCCCGATCCGAGTGTTTCGACCGAACAGGCTAACATTGCCTTCGACCACCCGAGAAGCCGAACCTGCATCACCGACTCTCTGTCGGGTGGGACAGCCGACGTCCGACTTCTACAGGCCCTTCTAAGCGCCGACTGTGCTCCCGAGTCACCACCGACAGCCAAACCCCGACGTATAGTCGGCCAGCCCTCCCAAATGCCGAACGACCGGCATGGGCTGCAGTCCTGCCAAAGACATGCTGTACGACCGCCAGGGGGCGTTATCCTGCCAAGGACCTGGGGCGCCGTCCCCCCAAGGACATGAATTAATTCAAAGACCTGTCAGCCCGTCAACGACATAACAACCCCCGACGATTTGACAACTCTCCAGTTGTCTACATCATCGACGGTGGGACCATACTGCCTCCTACTATAAAACGGGTAAGGCAACAGCTTACGATAAGGACTGAAAAAATTCTCTCTCCACCGTTGAGTCCCCTGATTCCTTTCTACTATTGTCTAATCTCCTCAACTGACCATCGGAGGGTCTTCGTCGGAGGCATTTCCGGTCAGTGTGGACTTTCTTTACAGATGCTCGCTCCCGACGACCAGGCGACGAGGGGATTGACCGCAATAATATATATATATATATATAGGAAGTGGGAGACGAAGATAGAGTGGTCATCTACGTAGTCGACTATGTCAGTGAGCCACTGATGATGAGGCCATAGTTGTTATAGAGGAAATAGAGGACCTTCTCAAGGAGATTGAGAAGGGAGATGTAGCTAGGTAGGTCAACATAGGAGTCTTAGAGCGGGGGGGGTGGGGCACTCAAGGATGTGCATGGCATCAAACACCTTGCTAATGGTAGCAAGGTGGATGATGGCAGTGTCGATGTGTCCGCCCCTCTTTTTGTCTTGATCTCAAGACCTCCAGTGCCACTCTCTCGTCCTCACCCTCTTAATGGCCCTCTAGTAGCTTCAATCCTACTATCCCTCCTCTCCATCACCAACTACCCTCTACAATTCTACCCCAATACCACCACTGATGAAGATGATGTCATTAACAAAATTCAAGAAGTTTGTCCCTCTCGAAGAATCTTTTGGCACCAATGATGAGGCTCATTTCCAACCACCATTTAAGTATCTCTACTGTGGATTCTTCTTGTATGGTCATTTGAGCACCAGTCGGATCCTGGAATGGAGGCATACCACGCCTACTTCTACAACTTAGTTCTCATTTCATCTTCCATGATACTGATGGGGTCAACCCGGCAGTGCATACCACCTCGGAGCCCAGGATGAGGATTGGCAAGGTGATGGTGCAACATACATATCCGAAAGGATGGGGAGGGTATTTATGTCCTTTGTGATGGCAGGCTAATAGTGGTGGTGTGTTCATGGATCCAGGACCATATTGGGTCGGTTTAATGATTCAAAGGATCTAATTTAAAATGTTTAAGGAAAAGCGGGTCTAAGTGAGAACTACTCAAATTAGAGAGGGTGAAACTATAATTTTCCCAAAAAATCCAACCATGTTTGCCCACCAAATTATCTTTGCAAATAGCAATAATAGAAATCATAAAGGTTAACTCAGAAGGAAATATTGTACCTAGTATTTAAGCATCTAGTTGTTGCTTACAGGTGATAACGGAAGCCACAATTATGTCATCACAATACTGATTGATCCATATAGGAATTGGGCATTTGATTCAGCAACATGGTCGACAACCAAGGATTGTTCTACAAGTTGATTCAATCTCCATGCCAAGAAACCACTAAAAACCAACTGAATGATAGTAGCTCCATTGTTGATGGCCCTCCATATAACAAGAAACATTCCTTACCATCCTGTATGTCTGCAGTGTAATTGTCAAATTTATACTTCATAGTTATAGCCCTAATTCTGATACTAATTATTGGTTGGATTAGATCCCTGCTGAATTGGTGGACCAGTTCAACCGTGAAGCAACAAGCATAAATAAGCATATATTGTGCATTTTATTATTTCATCCAGCCGTGTGTGTGCTTCTTTGCGATGGAACTGAATAGTCCCCTAGTTGAGAAGTGGACCTAGTCCAACCAATAATCACTCCTACTTCAGAGTGATTCAAGATACTAAATTAATCAAGCAACAATCATATCCGTCATAAATACTTTTTAAGTGTGCAACAACTGAATTAACCAGACCTCCTAGAGTTCACAATTGGCACCCACTTCTTAGGAAAGCAAATGAAAGTTTTCTTCAACCAGATGATTGCCCAGAAAGACATGATTTAGACATTCGCTCCAATTTATCAATTGCTGACAAAACTAGTCACTTACTAAGAAGGTTCAGGTAGAAACTAAAAGAGATTGCAAGAGTTATTCAACTCACCGGAGAAAGCT
Source organism: Elaeis oleifera (assembly GCA_000441515.1). NCBI lineage: Eukaryota > Viridiplantae > Streptophyta > Magnoliopsida > Arecales > Arecaceae > Elaeis > Elaeis oleifera. The sequence continues at coordinate 22,370 of KE507176.1, forward strand.
AGGGATGTTAAAAATGATCTGTCCTAAGAACCCATCCTGAGCTGACCCTATTTGGGCCAAGTGTGGGTCAAGGGTTTTCTGGCTAGACTCAGAATGGATCAAATTTTCTGATCCAAACTTTAAATAGGTCAAGTATGGGTCAGGGTTTTGATCCAATTTGGGTCATGATAGTAAAGTTCTATTTGAATACAAACAACTTGGGTCAGGTTGAGTCATGGTCTTAGATTTTTTTTTTTTTGAGTATTGGTTTTCCTTAATGCTACTTTAAAAATAGTCATAAAAATTATAATGATAAGATTTGATAGATTAAACTAGGTCTATAAGGAATTGGATCATGTAAAATTGAACAAGTTAGGGTCAAATGAGCGAACGAATAACTCATGGGTGAGTAATGGTTGAGAGGTCTTGTCTAATGTCAAGTTGGACTGGATTTGGGTCAAGGTTTCATATGTTCTTTAGTCGTCCTGACCCAAACCTACTTGACCTGATCCATTGCCATCCCTAGAGAAAGCATGCCACTTCCAGCAATCTAGTCTCCCATTCAGCTTATGAAATAGGCAATTGGAAGATGAGGATCCCTACTTATCAATCTTTGCATATTGAAAGCAAAGAAACCTGCAGCATAAATTTCCCTCATAAGATCTACCGTTGTTTCTAAAACATTTACATTTCATCAAAAATGAATGGCAAAAAATTCGCATGGCCAACAAGAGAATTTAAATCCTGCAGCATTACAGGTAACTTCAGTAAATTTTGCAAAGAAATTTTATATTATTGACAAGGATACCTACTGATATATTCGCCATACCACCTATATTGCTTAATACCAGACATACCATACCACACGGGTAAATATATTGATATAATGGTACTGATTTGATATGGCTCAGGGGTCGAATCAACTTGTACCAGATAGAACCGTTGGTTCCACCCAGTTTTATACTGTAGTGACATGAACCACCTGGTGTTAGACAATCCTATGATGGTGCCTGAGAAGATGATATCCTCCCCTAAATCTGTAGCTTACGTGACCTGTAACCTACAACGTACCTGATAACATCCTGGTATGGTGAACTTTATCTACCACCAATGGACATTTAGAGTTTCAAGTTAGGAGAATCAGCTACTATTTCTTGGGCCAATATCTTAATCATGCTGAATACAAAGAGTGACAAAAACAGGATATTTTCAGAGTACATAGCATGAAGGTGAAGAAGAGTACAAAGCAAGTGAAAGTATTCATTCAATAAACAGCCTGGCATCAATTCTCATGAGATGTCATTCAGACAAACAAACAGTTAAAAATAGAAAGACAGATTAACCACATTGAAGAGGATCAAAACCATGAAATTTATAGTTTGGACAGAAAGAAGAGACAAATCTGTCGCTGTAGGAATTATTCACCAGCAAGAATTGTTTGCTTTCATTACAGGACATGGCTGTCCACCGTTGATTCCAAGCCTAAACTCCATATAACATTTATTAGTTCAAAAGATAAAAATGAACCAGACAACACTATTGATTTCAATTTTCAGCCTTTCAGTTGGTGCTCCTTCAAATGCTGCCTGTCGCTAAAACTATATGGGACTACCAGTCTACCAGACAGACCAAGGTACCAACCATGATGTATTTTGGTATAAGAATTTAAAGAGCAAGAAATAACTCAACTATGCACCAGTCATACAAAGAACAAGATTGAATTAGAGGCATGGTGAGTTCAGTTCCAGTGAAGGAATAATGAGTTGCCCGTCCTTAGTGCAGCATCCACTGTGCAATGTCCTTCCGAAAAACACCTAATAAGTCTTGTTTTTATCCAGTGCTGAGGTATGAGGTTGAAAGTAGAAAATGTGCCTGTATTGATTGCCCAGACTGGCTGGTCTTGTTGGCTGCATCATCATGGACACAGTTGGGAAGGAGTTTGGCCCTTTGTTCAAAGGGGTGAAAAGTGATCGCCCATTAGATTCCTTGTCTGTAATTTTATGATTGGGTCTCTGTGCTCCAAGAGACCGTCCAGGACTGGTGATATGCTTGGGCGTGCCATTGGTTGGTACCACTGGAGGACGAGGGCGTATCTGTGCTGATGGTTTCATGCGGTCAAGCCACCGAAGAATCCAATTTCCAAGACTCCGACCAACTTCTATATCTCTCTGTTGTATATTCTTGTGAACTTTGACTGCCACATCAAAAACATTGCGGGTACGCCTGTAAAACAAACCAGGAGCAGAAATTGTTGTTATCAAAAATTCGCAGTTGTAAGAGAAGGATGAGCTCGTATTTACTTATAATTAGTTTTGGTAAGCAGAAGCAGCTCTATCTGATTAGTAAACAAGAAGCCTTGGTAACTGCAGATGTGAATGAAAAGTAATTGCTTCATTGGTTGATTTTGTTTGTCATGTTGAATCATTTATGGTACTCAAGAGTTATTATGTCACTGATAGTGGAAATTAGGAATAGATTTGCTAGTGTATCAGGCAACAACAATGGACAACATATCTCATCATATGTCAAAGGAAGATCTCCTAATACATCAGATGGTCACAACGGATGGCATGCTCCATCCATGCACAATCCATAAGCATTATTCGACTTATCTAGGGGGATCCAACTTGGTGTGCATTACCTCTCCTACAAATATTGGTATAGCCAGGCGTCGGAGTATGCTACTTCCTCCTACTACCCTGAGCAAGGATGGTCAGGCTCCTATGACCACCACATACACACATAGCTACAGCAGGTCACCATCAGACATCATATGACTAGCAGGGATAGGACAATATCTAGGCTGGTATAATATCTAAGGTTCGGTCAGCGAAAATGGCCTGGATGTCTATAAGAATCATAGATATTCTAATTGAGATTGAATTCATGAAGTGAGTTATTATATATTTTTTTATTCATCATTTGTCACTTATAAATGTTGCCACTTGTTATTTTATTGCTCCATGTTGACTCAACGAATATCGGTATGATATCGACACTTCGGTATCACATACCAATTGAAAAATGAATTAATCACTAAGAATATTAACGGAAGTTACCTAAAGCCTTATTATGCATAAACACAAAAAAGGGAAAAATGCACTTTTCAGTGTCCTGGTTTTGTATCAGGGTTCATTGTGTCAATACGGAACAAACCAATACCACACTGATTCAGCCAAAAACCGGAACCACCTCCAATACCGGTTTTTCAAAACCTTGCTTACACTTCATAATATCTCACTATGACATATTATAACAGAAACCAACATACCATAACTCAATGTCAATTACCTAGATACATCCCAACCATCTTGAACAAGTAATCTATTAGAACAATCCAAAGCTACATGTCCCTCCCTCAATTACATATTTCTTTTTTTCATATCTTGAAGGTTTGATCTGCCCATCCATACTTGAAAAATGTTAAATAATGTTACTAGTTTTGCTTTTAGTATGTTTAATCAAATGAGAATCGTCTTCTGTGGGTAATGCCATATATTATAATTGTCCTTCTCTCCTCTTTGTTTGCTCTTTTGGAGATCTAGCGGAATCTTTGATGATTGTTTTCGAGCCGCTGAAGCTCAAATAAAAAAGTGGTTGCTTATACCTAGCCTTTAAGTTTCATGACAAACTATACTCTTGTCAAAATTTGCCATCCCTAGCAATCCATCACCAGTTGCTAGTTATAAATCAAATTTGTAAGCAATATATAACAGAATTTGATGGACAAGAATAAACTCTTTATGAGTGGCTTTTTTTCTTACTCGTCTACTATAATTGACTTATTTATTCGAATTTTAAAATACCTTGATGTTTTTTTGGTTTCAAAAGAATCAGAAAGAGGCGCATGAGCTAGAATTTGATCCATGATCTAATTTAATTTAAGCCACTCAACTATTTACAACTTGATCCCAATCCTAACGAAATCAATTGCATCTATACAAAGTCCTCATGAATATAAGTTACAAGTTTACTTGTTTTAGGCCAATTAGGGGGAAGAAAGTAGTTTCCTTCAACTACCTTGACTCAAATTCAAAAGAATAAGAAAAATACGATAATTGTGAAAGTAGAATTCTGGGTCACCTTTTCCTTATGATCCCTTTATTTAAACTAATAAGGTCCACCCTTACAACATCCTGGTTGGATTCCTTTTTAAAGATGTTACAGATTTCCCAAAATAGCCATGACTAGAGAATAAAATTATGAAAAAGTTAAAATCCTCTTAGAGGTAGATCTCAAATTATCCATCAACTTTGTCTACAATTGCTTCACCTAATTATTTCCGAATTGTGAGTTATGCATGGTCAAAGTCTTTTCCGAAACAAAAGCTTCTATTTTGATTGGCTTGTTTTGAGGCTCAAACATCTTCCAATGCCCCCTAGCACTGTGTATGTCGAGCCCTTCAGGAGTAGGGGCAGTGTCATAAGTCTCAAAAAGTTATCCAATTTTAAGAAAAAAGCATCTCACTCAGATGTCATATGGGAAAGTCATGGATACCAAAAATTTTGATGTGCAATTTAGCTTTTAATATGGCAGATCTTGCTCCAAGACCTTGTCCAAACCCAACCGAAGTGGCCATGGTGGTCCACAATAGATTTAGTGATCCTCCTAGATCAGAACTCCCCTTGCTTGGTAGAATTTAGCTCCTATTAAATTAAAATTAGAGATGAGAAAACTCCTGTTTACCCTATGTCTTAACTAAAGCACTTAGCCTTGCTAGGAAGTTGACCCTTCCAACTGATCAGAAAAGACTCAACCTCGCATATTGGGTTTCTGTGACCTTTCTGTCAAAAATGCAATCCTCAATCAGTGGCAATTCCTGCACTTGTAGATCATCTATAGTTGATCGCACTAATTCCTAGCCTTGGTCTTCATTTAGCATGGAAGGCATGAATAGTTTTAGGTTCTAAATATTGATAACCAACTACATCTTCATATAAGGTAACAAGTCAAGAAGAAGGAATTTTTCCCAATCTTCCTCAAAATTTTGACGGGCCATATCGGAATGCTTTCAGCTTCTTCCCTCTGCCCTTCAACTTCCTTCCTTGGGTACAGCCAGACTAGCTTCCCCTCTTGGAAATTGCACTTCACTCAATGCTTATCATGCTAATCCATATATTTTTGTTGTGACCTATGCAAGTCCGCCTCAACCTCCTGAGGAACCTCTTTGATGTTCGCCAAAACTTTTAAGCTTAAGCCTAGTCATCCCTTCTTGTTCTTTCGCTTAGCATCAATTTTGAACTCCAGGTCAAAGGGGCTCTATTGCAGATAACCCAAGCAGACCTCAAAGGTGGCATCTAGGTAAACCATGAATTGCTTGATTATAGGTGAACTAGATACAGGGCAAGATATCATCCCAAGTCTTTGTATTGTTAGCCCGAAAAGATGTGCATCAATGTCCATTCACGATCTCTATTTATCCATTTGTCTTGGCTCACTCAAAAAATGGTTGTCTCAATCTAAAGTAATGGAAAAAAGCCAGTCTGAAACTCTTTTAAACATATTGAAAGAACAATCTAGCTACTGCTTCTCCAGTAATCATCTTCTTGCAGGGGATCAAGCACACGATCTTGCTAAAATGATCGATCACTATGTATAATCATGGTTGCACCTCATCCTTCGTAATCCTCCCATGAAATCCATCAAAACACTCTCCCAAGGTCTGCTAGGAACTGGCAGAGTTGTATACAGTTCCAGCTTCCTCTTAGAGAGCATTGATGTGCTGCACAGTATATAGGCCGCCTTAACAAATTGATACACATCTTGCTACATCTTGAGCAAACAAACATATCTCCTCAAATATGGTAATCTTTCTCACCCCAAAAGTGTCCGACAATCTTCATAGTGTAAGTCTCCCTAATCCAGTATTACTTGATCAGTAGCTTGAGGGCACATAAATACACTCCCTTTAGAGTAGTCCATTGTTCAGGGTGAACTCTGTCAACTTCCCTTATTCAATTTCTCCAACTCCCCCTAGAAATCTAGATTTGGAACGTAAAAGTCCATACAGTCTTCATGGCAAAGAGGTCGAATCTGCATTGCAACCACAATTGATGAAGAACCTGTATAGCAAGTCATTCTGTTTATAGCCCCTTCCTGTACTTGAACACCAGGTTGAACTACTGCAAGTAAGACATCCACTTCATGTCCAAGCTTGCTGCAATACGTACTTTGTGGAGGATCTAAAGTGGCTTGTGGTTTGTGTGCATAACAGTTCCTTGCCCAACAGATAGGATCTCCAATGCTTCACCACCTGATGTAGTGCATACAATTCCTCATCATACATAGGGTAATTGAACCGTGCACCCTAAAAAATCTCTGAGTGGTACGCTATGGTATGCTACTGATCTCCCATCCTACATGAGGACTATTCCCAGTGTGTATGCTGATACATCATCATTGATCTTGAGGTGTCTACAGATTTGGCAATGCTAGGACCAACGCTTCATAGAACTTCCTCTTTAGAAGTGGCAAGGTCACTTCATCCTTCTTAGACCCCTTGAACTTTTGATTAGACTTCATCAAACCATGTAAAGTAGTTGAGGTCGCAGAGAAATTCCTGATAAATTTGCAAACATACCAGCCCACTCTCATAAAACTCTACACCTCAGTCACCATCCTAGGCCTAGGCCAAATTTTGATAACCTTCAATTTTCTGGATTAATTTTCAACTCTCCATGCCTACAACGAAACCTAGGCACGTGAGATTATTTTCTGATCTTGCACTCCTTGAGGTTCAGCTTTAGTTGGTTTTCCTACAACACATCTAAGACCTTTGCAATGTGGTTGACATGATCTTCCCATGCAGTACTGTAAATCAAGAAGTCATCAAGATGCACAACAGTAAAGTCTTCGATGAAGGGTCATAACACCTTGTTCATAAGCCTCATGAAGGTGGCAGGGGCATTGCACATGCTGAATAGCATTGCTAACTACTCGAACAAGCCCTGCCTTTCCTCGAAAGCTGTATTCCAAGTGTCCTCTTTGTGAACCCAAACTTGATGATAGCTAGTTCAAGTCCAGTTTAATGAAGTAGCATGCATGCTTAAGTTGGTCCAAGAGATCATCAATACGAGGCAATAAGTATCAATTATCAATGATGATCTTGTTCAAGGTATGGCATCGATACACATCCCCCAACCAACCACCATCTTCTTTGGCACCAGAACCACAAACAACCTACATGGTGAACTACATGGATTGATCATGCCCCACTTTATTAGCTCAATGATGTACCTATTAATTCTTTACTCTCCATGACTGAGTTGAGGTAAAGGCCCCAATTAGGTAAAATTGTGTCTCCAACTAGTTGGATCTTGTACTTCATGACTCTTTGAGGCGATAGACCCTTTAACTTTCGAAATAATATAAATTTTTTTCAGCATCCAAGCAATCTTAGATTTGTGATAGGAATTCAAGGACTCTATCAAGCGACTCAATCTCTCCTAAGTGACATCAACCTCTCTTAGAGTATTAGCAAAACAAATTTCTTGAAAGCATTGACCAGCCTCTTTACTTGTTTAGTAGTTACAAGATCAATCTTCCTGTGTGTCTTGGCAGCATTAATCATGAACCCATCCTTCACGATTCAATACTTCTGCTACTATCCTTAGAAGACCTCATCTCGATTCCACATATAAGGGTTCCAAGAGATCTAATAAACATCCAAAGAAACCACTTCCGACATCACCACATCAATCTACCTCTTAGTGATAGCAAATTAGAGGTACATTACTTGGTTATCTTCAGATCAACATCCTTCTTGATCCAATCTAGATAGTGAGGACATGAATGAATAGTCTACACTCTCCAACCCTAGCTTCTGAACCAGGCTTGCAGAGATGAGGTCCTTATAACTTCTAGGATCTATGATAGCTCCGATGATGCTTTGCTTCGCTTGGATATTCAAGTGAGAGAGCTCTTCTTGCTATTTCGAGTTTGCGCCTTGTCTTGCTTCAATTTTTCTAACCATCACTTTTGAGTCTACGTGCTTAAGCTCCTCAACTTTGATTACATTAAGGACCGCCCTCCTTTTGTTATTATGATCCTCTATCATCTTTCCTTTAGATTACAACACAAGATAAAGGTTCCAGCACTCTTTTTTGTAAGTTCTTTAATCCTGTAGCAGTCACAATATTTTTTTAGTTATGTTGTCTTACTTCCTATTATGTCCCCACTTTTGACATGATTTTCTACCATTTTTGCCCTAGTTCTTCAAATTTTCGCCCTTCCTGCCATCTCTGTTCTTCTACTCGATCTCCATTGCCTTCACATTGGCCTTAGTGATGTCCTAAACTTTAAAGAGCTTCAACTCCTTTTGGATGTTCTCATGGAGACCCATGATGTTCTTCATGAAAATTGCATGATCATCAATAGGGATCACTAGAGAAATAGCCTGCTTGTGGAATTTGATGATGTACTTTGAGATAGATTGATTGTACTTTTGCCAAAGATAGTGCTACTTGATCTATCGATCTACTTCATGATCGACTAGGTAGAATTATTTCTTGATCATATTTTTGAACTTCTTTCAAATCAAATCAGAAACATTATTATTCCGCATGTAAGAATTCCACTAGGTAAAGGCACGATTGGAAAACCTTAGATGGGCAAAAGCAACTTTCTAGACACTAGTATAACCAACTACAGTAAAATAGATCTATAGATGATCTAACCAATTGTCCAATTTCTTAGTATCGACAAATCCATCATCCATAGGGATCTCAATTTGAGCCTCGACTCAAAAAGGCTGAAAAGGGACTTTTTGTATCCATCGGTTGCTCCATCATCTCACCGGATGATTAGTCCTTATCTCCAAATGTTGGAGACAACTTCACCATAGGAGTTGCTAGTTCTTAAGTTGAAGATGCCTGTCGAGATATGAGATGGGTGAGTTGTGCAATTTGCTTCTCCAGTTGTTTGAGATGTTTCTTCACATCGTCATCAACCAAAGTAGAAGTGGCAGCCATCCTTGTCTTCATCCTTCAATGTACTACAAGTACCGAAAGTTATTCTTCCATCTACTTGTACCGCTCACAGATTTGGACCATAAACCAAGGCCCCCACTATTTAGAGGACCAAACGTTGATACCAACTTGATTCGATTAGGGATCCTTCAACTTGCTCAACTCATACCTCTCAAAAGAATCAGGAAAAAAAAGAGAAAACTGAAATTAGAGTTCAATGTCTTCTTTCTTTTACAAGTTGAATAATAAAATTGATTAGAATCTCCTTATTTATATTAATGCAGTCCACCTTATAAAATCTAGATCAAATTCTTCTTCTAATTGGAAGTGGTTACAACTTTTCAAAAGTAGCTACCTAGTAGAAATAATCATGAAACACTAAAATCCTCCTAGACCTAGATCTTGACTTCTACATCAACTTTGTCTCCAATCACTTTCTCTAACTCTTCTTGGATTATGAGTTATGCCCTGCCAAAATCTTTCTTGAAAATCTTACTTTGACTGGCCTACTTTGGGGCCCAAACATCGTACACCCGTGAGCCATTCAAGGTATTGTAATAGTGCCAACCTACCAATTCAAGCAAGACCTTCATCGAAGTCGTCATGGTTTGATGGTGAATTGGATGCATAAGGCCTTGACAAATTCCTGACAGTCAAAGGTTCTGCTTGTGTCCTTGTACCGCTAAAACCATTGGTTGGCTTCCCCTTCCATTTGGAAGGAGGCCAGTGGAACACATTGATTTGGGACAGCATTTTGGTACTCAAAGAATTGCTCTGCCATTTTACTCATTCTATCGGCTCCATGCCAAAGTAGCAATGAAACTCCAAAATGGTGATGCGAACCTGGACTATACACTATGTTTGATCAGATTTAGTAGCTGGGATGATTTCTTGCGGGTTGGTGCTTTCGATTGAACTGGAAAGAGATGACTTGTCATTCTGCACCCAAATATCGGTTAACATGTCTACAATCTGTTTGACCATAATCTGAAACTCAAAAATTTTTCAAGAATTTTCTTGGATAAGTTGAAGCACTGTTGGGACTCGATCTCCTCTAAGCAAATCTTTGTTGGTGGTCGTGATCAAGGCTATGATACCAGAACTGGTATGAACTCAACTACACCAAAATTAACTTATATTATTTTCCCAATAATCCTTACAAGTTACAATTACCCTTTATAATTCTATACTCAATATTAATGCTCCTTTCATTCCACCACTATAAAGATTCCTCTTGACAGCTTCTAATCAGCAACTAACTTTCCTATCTCATAAAACACTGTTAACCACCGATAACCAACACCTATTCAAACTCCGCTACCAAATGACCCTCTCAAACTCACTACACGGCTACATGACTATGTCACTTATACACATCTAATAAATAAACACAACTAATGGACATATCACAATTCTGTAGTTTGAGATAAGATCTAAAACAACCAAAGCCATTATTCTTAGACGACAAAGCACTAATTTGATTGTGCAGATCATAATTGATGTAATTGCTACACCAACAATTCATAGGTTATATCCTGCAAATATGTGCACACAACCTTTTAGAGGCCACAATTTTGACCCAAATGGACATTTTGCCAAGGTGCAATTTACAATGATTTATTGTAGTTCTCTAAAACCTGTTTTAAAACAAGATCTTATAATTATCTGGTTTACAAAAAGCCGAACAACCCTGTAAAAGACAAGATAAGATTGGGGCCACTCATGCCATCATTCCGGAGAAATATAAGACCTCAAACTACAAAAACAGAAACCTACCAGACATAGCGACAACAAAGTACCCTCTAAAATTGCGATCCTACAAACTCAGTCAAATGAAGATATCGCAAGAATGGAATCTAAAGTCCATCTTCATACTTCTTAACCTTGAACAATTCGATGTTTATCTCATTCAAGCTACTGCAGCACCATATTCTGGAAAAGGAACCAATAACATCTCTCCTATTTCCATCTAATAAACCAATCATCCACATTTCATAGATACAGATAAGGTAGATAAAGACTACACATTTGAACCTGATATGTCCAAGGAGACTCTTAGAGAAGGCAAAAAGCTCATGTTTGGGATTGAAAAGTGAAATTGATTCATGTTGACCTTTAAATCATTGATATATTCATGGGTAAGAAGTACTAAGCCACCATTAGCTTCGTTCACATTTTGTGCCAAGCACAATGGATATTATTGTCTCAGGAGGACATCGAAGGACCTAAAAACTGAGACATCACTAGCCTTTTTATCTTCTGATTTGATGGCCAACACCTTTAAAACAGACACTGCATGTCCAACATGGAAACTAGTTTATGCACTTTTTGCCTCCACTTTATATAGATACCCACAAATAAAAGATCCCACACCCTCTCTGTTCCATAGCAACCTTGCTTCAATCAAAATTTACAAAATACCAAATATGGAAACAATTAGCTATTCTACTTTACACCAGTATATTTCCAGTGTGCAGCTTAAGAATCCACCTTCAACTATGATACAAACTTACCTAAAAGAAGAGTCTCCTTCATCTCTCCAAAAAAGCAGAATCATTCAAGAGCATCCTTAAATTTCATTCAAAAACTAAGATGCATGATCATGATTACCTATCCACTTAAATGTCATCACGTCCAGATCTAGTTCTATTCCCAAAAAAGCCTTTTAAGATCACCTAGTATTCTAACTCCCAACTTTCCTCTTTCTTTCTAATAAACATTCAATTATCAATAACAAAAGAAATGTTGATATACATGGTTCAAGAGATAAAGAAATCCCCTTATCCTTCCCTTAAAAAGGTTTATCAGGGAAGAAAGTGAAATCAAGTTTTGATGAAACTAACAGCAAAATCAATGTCAATATTTCAAAGTGGCAACAGGGATCTGTGGGGTCAAATAGAGCATAAATTGAATAAATAAATAAATAAACTAATTCGAATGATCCTTGCATTTACTATATTTCACCTACCTCAAATGCCCAAATATCCCTTCCAGAAATAAAATTGTTATAGTTGTACAACTACCAGAACTAACATAAATTTCAAATATTTTTGGAAGCATCTGTCATTATATCCCATGATGAAGGCATATCTTAGCCTCAAAATTTCCAGCAAGATGCATTTTGACACGAAAATGAAACAAATCAGATCTCACAACCAGCATAATCACATCCAGATCCTCGAAAGCAAAATTCAAGAGGAATTGGTGAGAATTAAACTTTCAAGTTACATAATTGGAAAAGGTGCAGTCAGCATTTTGCAATAGGAAATAATATCATCCTGTTTAACATAAATTTGAGCATTAGCCAACCATTACAAATCTCATATTTGAGAATATAGCACATAAATCTGAAAGGTTCACAAACCGAATATGTTGGGATAGGTAACTCTGAAATAAAAGCAAAGATCTACTGAAGAGCAAATATCAAACAAGAAGTTACAAACACCATTTCTTTCAATCCTTGAAGAAGCCTTTCTGTCATGAGAAAGAGTTCTCTCTTACATCAGTGAAAGCATTCTAGTGCCTTGAGATTTCCTCATGATGGAATAATTCTCTACACAGGTAAACAGAAAACCCCGCACTTCAGTGATCTCTTCCTTCCACTTGAAGTGATGATCCCCAACATTAACAGTTAAATATTGCCACCAGAAAGACAAAACTTCCTGATCGCTTGGATCACTACCTATTGAATAAAAAATCCTATATCCATCATCAAGAAGTTCATCAAAACATGTATTGTTAGATGCATCACGAAATCCATATGATATTACCATTATCTGTCACAAAGTTCCATAAGTCCTGCCGCCACGAATAATCAGCAATCAAGTGATTATAGCACTATCAATCTTCTCTTCCTCCATTATCAAGGAACCATTCTAATATGTTGAAATTGTCCCAAGATCACTATACTTTTGTATAATTGCGCGTAAGGATCAACAAAAAAATGAGCACTTAAACCACCTCAGACACCAATTGAAATTCATGAATTCAACCGCAACTCTTAAAAGTTATGACCTTTTTCGACAACAGAGAGCACACGAAACTGACAACCCGACAAAGAAGAGGCCACTCCACTCTTCCCTCATCAAGAAAGGCATCAAATCTGAATTCAAACAAACTCATGTCTCTACATCGCAGGTCATCATCTTACCTTATGCTGCCCTCGCTCTCATTCACGTAAGCATCAATACATGGATTGATTTCTAGATACCCATTGTTATTGCCATCATCAAAGCCAAAAGGAACCGATTTATTACGAGAAAAAGAAGAAGGAGAGGGGTAGCTGGAGTACCTGGACAGGAATTGACGGATCTTGGGGTGATTGGGGCCGACGAGACGACGTTGGATCCTGAGGGCGATTCTGTAGGTCCGCTTCAGGCCCAAGAAGTAGGCCGTGATCACCGTCATCTCCCACAACACCATCTTTGGGGGGCGGCGCCGGCGGTGGAGGTGGCGATGTAGGAGGCGGAGACGCGTGGGTGATCACTTGGGGAGCTCAAAATCGCTCTCCATTTATTATTACTGCGAGAGATGGGTGTGGGAGAGAGGAGTCCGATAACTGGGCTGTTACGGTTTCGGGACTAGCGCGGTGCACCCTGTTGAACTACGCTTGGCTGCGATCATGTTGACTGAGATCCCATGTTTGACAGATACATGTATTTCTGACTGATATATTTTTTTATTTTTTTTTTCTATAAGACACACTGAAATTAATTTAGATTACCGTTTCTTGGAAAAAGAAAAGATATGTATAAAGTATTGTTGCGGCCAATCCCCTCGCATCGTGCCTGGTCGCTGGGAGCGAGCACCTGCACGGAAAGTCCACTCAGACCGGAGGGAGCCTCCGGCGGGGACCCTCCGACGGTCAAGTCAGAGAGGAGACTAGGCAACAGCGAAGAGGAGAACCAAAGAGCTCAGCGATGGGGGGAGCTTTGGGGGGTTCGAGAGGGCTTCGGAGAGCTTACCAGAGCTGTTGCCTTACCCCTTTTTATAGTGGGAGGTGGTATGGTTCCGCCGTCCGTGACGTTGACAACTGTAGAGCCGTCAAATCGCCCCGGGCTGTCACTTCG
>KE507177.1:99203-124101 GCA_000441515.1 Elaeis oleifera
TAGATATGATAGAGAGAGAGAGATGTGCTTGAGGTTTCATTGTATTTCAGATACCAAGAAATAACACAAGATCCTCATCAAACTGAGCCACCTTCCCCCTTTTCATGGGCGGTACGGTTCGGTTCACCCCGAACCGGTCCAGAATCAAGCTGTACCGCCCGATTCCGGGCGGTATGGGCCCGAACCGCACCGAACCGCCCGATTCGGTGCGGTTCGAGGTCTCTTTCCGAAAAAGAGGTCCGAACCGGACCGATAAGGGGCCGGTCCGGCTCGGTACGCCCGTACCGGGCGGTTCGGCCTGGTACGGCGAACCATGTTCCAAACATACCGAACCAAATAGTTCCAAACATACTAAACCATACTAGCAGCATACCAATGCGGTTCCAGCATTCGATTTGGAATACCAATGAAGATGGAGGAAGGGAGAAGGAAAGAAAGGAAGAAAGAGAGAAAGAGGAAGAAAAGGAGAGGAAATACCAGTAGTGGCCACCAGTGGCCCACTAAGGCCTCTGGAGCTCCTCCCAAGTCCAAATAGACGAAAATAGAGAAAGAGAGGGAGCGAGAGAAATGAACAGAGGAGACAACAAGGAAGCCGATGATGGCTGCTGGAGGACCGTAGAAGCCCTAGGATGGCCGGATTTCTCCCCGTGGCCTTTGCTAGATCATAACAAAGGCAACTTGCCCCTATTTCGATCGGGTTAATTTTTTTCCAATCCACAGTGAAGTCGGCAATTTAATTTTTTCTTTCCAATCCACAATGAAGCCCACAATCTTGTTGCCGACTTCACTTTCAATTGGATTCTAATTTTTTCCTGATCCAAATAAAGTTGCCGACTTCATTGTGGATTGAAAAAAATAGAATCCAATTAAAATAGGGGTGAGTCGCCCCTTTTCCAATCCAACAGATGCCGTGGGTGGGATCCGACCGTCCGGGGGCCTCCACGACCCTCCGACAGCCATCGTTGGTTTGCCGCCGTCTCTCCCTCCATATGCTTCTTTTCCTCCCTCCCTCCCTCTCTATTTTCATCTATTTGGACTCGAGAGAGCTTCAAAGGCTTGGGCAGCCCTCCAACAGCCTCAGCGGGCTATCGATGGCCACTACAGGTGTCTCCGCCGGCCTTCCTCTCCTTCCCTCCCTCTCCCTCCCTCCCCCTCCTCCTTTCTCTCTCTTTTCCTCCCCGATTCTCTCTCTCCCTTTTTGTCGTGTCAATTTGAACCCGATACAGAGGCGTGCCAAACCATACTACCGGCCAACTAACATGGGTCCGATTTCAGTTCTGTGAACCTTGATTTGTACCATTGATTGAAGATATTCATGCTAAAAACTTGGATGTCTTTCTCCCAAGATGGCCACCCCAGAAAGCATCTAGGCAACCATATAGGACATATAGTGGGGATCCACCACTTGGCCTTGCCTTAGCAGTTTGACAACATTGCCTCAAGGTTAAAAAGGACTCAAGGATGAGTTCTTGTCAACCGAGGAAGCATAACATTAACATATCTCATGCATCTATCCTAAAATTGGTTCAAGCATAGGGTTATTTTAGCTAGGCAAAAGAACATTCCAATTTCTTAATGAAGTGGCATTTATAATGGATTATTCTGTATCTTAATATCGAGGTTTTAAGTTTCACTAAAACCAATTTGTTTCAACCAAAACTAATGGGTTTTGGTCGAAATTGAACTAAAATTGACACCAAGTATTGAGTTTTGATTAGTTTCAGCAACTTTGGTCAGTTTCACATGACTAGTTTCAATACAATTTGGGTGATTTAGGCCAATTTTGGCCAAAACTAATTGAAAATAGCAATAAATGCTTCATCCTAAAAAGCTTTGAGCTGATGTTTACTATTATATTTTTGTCATTTTTTCATTTAAATACATTAGCTATATATTATTAATTTTCAATGAATTTCCTTTTTTGATGGCTACAGTTTCTAATAGTTTATTATGGTGCTTCACAAATATTGCTGTAAACAACTAAATATAACACATTCCCAAAAACAACATTTTTTATATACAACAAATGAAGCATTTGATACCTACTTGCATTGGTGTCACCTATTTCATTGTTATCCTCTCTATTAAACTTAGATTTAAATATTGTCAAAACGATATGGGACCATTGGTACCAAGGTTCGCCGTATCGGTTAGTACCGTACTATATTGGGCATACTGTACCATTCTGACACTCGATATGCCTCATCATCTTATATCGAACCACATATCAACACTATAATAAGATAGTACCAATATGGAATCTGGTATCAAGAAGGCAAACTTTGATTAGTACCTTATCATTACAGCATGAAAATGGGTCTCGAGCCAATGTCAGGTTGTCAATACAAGTGAAATTGGGATGTATGACCCATCCTGATCAATATTGACCTGTAGGACTGGTACAAAGCTTGTTCCTGTCTGAAAAATAATTTATCTAACTTCTTAAAATAAGAAAAATGGGACAACTAATAGTCCTGATAGTTCCCAACCAGTAGGAGCCAATATAAGGCCAACTTAGCTGGTCGGAAGTCTGTCTCGATCAAGACAACATATTTGCTAGAACATGTGAAGGGTGATATTGGCTAACCGAAAGCAAAGTGTGAAAACAATTGATTGAGCATTAACCGATACAAGGCCATACTAAAAATAGAATTATTCAACCCAATAATGAATGAAAACATTCATTATTCAACTCAACAATGAAAATTGACATCCATTATATAACCCAAAGCTAATGTTGAGTCTAATAGGAAATCCATAGGACTTTTGACCAATAAATATCAAATAGTCAAACGTCAAAGCTCCCACCACAAATCTTTGGATTTGCATCCATCTCCCTAAAGTTTTGATCATGAGTAATAGGGACTAGAAAACTAAATTTACCCCTTGTAACAAACGCAATTAATTCCCACAGTTGATTGCACCACAAGACAAAAGATGCCAATCAGATCAACATTGTAGGCAACTAGATGAACTTCCATTAAATTCCATATGGTACATCAAGAGAAAATAAAACAGGATTAACCTAATCATATTACATAACAAAACCCCAAAATTTGAAAAACCAAAAATAAACCAAAAATAACTTCTTAAATCTGCATGCCGGTACAAAATGGATACTCAACACCATCCCAAGAGTTGATGCAATACAAGTTGGTATTGTATTGTTCCTGGGGAAAATGCTACCACCCTCAATACCAATAATCCAAACCTAGCTGTTGGTGCTCCCACCCTCATGATTATCATGATAATGACCACTATTGTTTGCATGGCCCATGTCACAATAATAAATGGTACTGAATAAATAAACCTAAATTTTATATTCTTGTGCATTTCTATTGTTATTTCATGCTTGCATGATTGATATATGGTATTTTACTTGAGAGATTAGGACATTTATGTGATATGTCTAATTCATTAATGATATGCCTAATGCATTAATTAACATTCAACACAGTTTAGTTTCAACTTGAAACTACCCATAGTATATGCATTACAATCCTAGATAGCTTAAATCACAATCAGATGATAAGAAATGAGTTGCCTACATTCTAACTTCAGCTTGAAACTGCCCAACCTACATATGTTAGGACTTCAAATGATTTAAAACACAATCAAATGATGAAAAATTATTTGCCTCAATTTTTCTTAGTTTCTACTTGTTTTTAGATTTTTTCTTGACTGAAACTGCAAAACTTGGAGCAAAACTGCTAAAACCACCAAAATCAAAATCGAGTTTCAAAACCTTGTTTGGCATGTCTGATGCACATTTGATGAGGGCGAGATCATGGTTTAAAATATTGAGATACAGGCCCATATTGGTCACTAGTTGGTATTTACATACCATGTGCACCCTTGTATTGAGATAGGGTATTGGTCGACTACCAGCACCTTGCATTGATAAGGGACAGTACAACCTAGCACTAGTGGTACATATCAGAAGATATGAGCCCTACTAATCGGATCCTGAATTCATGGGTTGGATGATTATCATCCCTTCATTTAGACTAGTGTCACCTAAAACACTAGGGATATAGGCATCATGTGAATCAGTACAAAATGTATGGATTCACAATGGAATTCACCACAATTCATAAAAAAATTAGGTAACACGTATCTGGAGAATGACTAACGAAGAAGAGTCAGGTGAGATGCTAATTTCTTGGGGTTTGGAAGGCACAATTTCTTGAGATTGTTTCTATCATACTTTCTTTCCAATTGATAGCATTAGAGGCATGAGGTAGTCAGTTTTGTTTATGCATCCTTTGTGGGTTTTATTTGTTGTGTGAATGGCATCAGACACATATAAAAAGGTTTTTATTTTATTTTATTTTATTTATTTATTTATTTATTTTTGGTGTGTGTGTGTGCAGATTTCTCTTCTTATATGCTCACAAGAGAGTTGATGTTGACAATCACAATGGGAGAGCTCAGTTTAAATATAGTAAAATGTTTGCAAGAGATCTTTCCATCTTCTAGTGATAAAGGTATGAAATATGGTTGCTTAAGTTAAATTCCACGTCTGACTTTTGGGTAGTCTCTTTTGTTATACTTTCCCAGTTCATATGTTATCCCTTCAAAAAGTGTTGTGGCCACAACATTCGCATGTATTTGCTTATATAGTTTATAGCTGTTTTGGGTCAACTGGGTTGATGAAGACAAGCTTCCCTTCTCATCTTAGAAGATGGTTTTCTTCTAAGTATCATTTCTTAGCCTTCTTGGTGGATTCCTAAAGGGGAGGTGACATTCATCTTTTATTTCGGATGATTTCTTCAGGGAAAGAGAATAACTTTTACTAGTCCTTGGTTTACTCCTTTTCTCCTACACAGCATCAAGTTAGTTCTAATATCATGTCTCAAGTAAACAAACAGCATAATTTCTACATCCACCAATTACCATATTAGCTCCAAAAAAACGATTGAACTTTGCAATAAAGACCAACATTAGTCGGGAAGGTGTCAAAGATCTCGACAAAGATGCTCTCGTCAGCCTTCGAAGATGTTTATCAACTTTCCTACCAGAAATACCATTAGTTTTAAGAAAATTTACTTAGACATCTATTTAGCATGATCATCTTTCCTAAATATGTAAATATTAATATCTATTTGTATAAAGTTTTAACACTGATTCATTCTCATTACAATTTTCCTACTACAAGCAGAGTGCCAATTCATTCTCCCCCTCCTCTTTCCAGTCAAGACACCAATCTATGATACAACCGGATCTCAAGACAACTTCTGCAGTTTCCTACTCTTGATGTTCGCTTTTTCCCTTAATTTCTCTTGCTTTTATAAGGCAACTATGCCATTAATTGAATTTTATATTCATTCCATATAGGCTTCAAGACTTGCTTTCAATGTATGAGTTATTTTCTTATCACTTCAACTCTCTCCAATTATAAGTTAACAATGCATACGTTAGTCAATTGGTATTAGATCAGGGGTCAAGCATTAATCATGACTAAAATATCTAAAGCAGTGCAAGATAATAAGCTATTTTGCAATAACTGATTGATGAGCAATGTACAATATTGTCCTTGAAAATTTGACAGCATAAAGACTACCATCATGAGGATGATGAAATCCACGTCACCATTTTACTTGTGATATAGTTTCCAAGATGTTAGCACCTTTATGGAGTTCTGAAGATGTAGGAGATCTTAATGAACAAAAGCTTTTGGAAACATTTTTTTATGGTTGACAACACTCAAAAAACTGTTGCCACGTATGTACTGTTGGAAACATCAATTCCCTTGCTTGCGCTCTTCTTCTAACATATAGAACTCCTTCCTGAACAAAGGATGATAAAAGAATTCTCTTGTATGGACATCAAAGTCTTAGGGTAACATGACTCATTTCCTGAATACAAGCGAAAGAGGATGAAATCTATTGGAAATTATCATTTATAAATGGTGCAGTCATGTGCTTGCTTGGTTTTCAAGCACGAGTATGCCATTCTAGATGACTAAGAAGATTCTATGCAATTTAAAGTTTTATTATAGTTTTTAACTCTTAAAAATTATCGCTCAAGTTTTTGATTTAACACAGAAATAATATGCTGAAAAAAAGCTTTATTCATTTGAATGGGCAGATGTGAGGTGGTATCCAGTATAATTTATATCCATGAACTGCAGTATACCTCTCAGCTGTCCAGGGCAAGCAAAACAAGGAAGGAATTCTGAGACTACTGGAAATATGCCATCCTAGCTTAGATAACATTACTTGTCAGAAAGTACAATGACTCTGGCAGTAGCAGGGTTCTTGGGTTTATTCTGGTTGGGTTTCTTGAACCTGAACATAACATATTTATGTGTATATGAATTATGTATGCATGCATGAGTGCATGCATTTATCTATGTAATTGCTTAAATTTATCTTAGCTTTTTGGGTCAGATTATGACTTTTAAAAGTATGATGTTCTCTGTGGTAGAGAATTTAATCATACTACAAAAAGATTTTAATATAAAGGAGCAAAATTGCAGTTTATTGTTGAGCATGTAAATACCATAGATGTTCCTTATTTGAGGTCTAGTCCCCACGAAATTACATTTTCCTGTGCCAATATTTTCGACCTTTAACCAATATATCTTAACAACCATCATCTTTGGTGAGCAAGCCAATTGTTTGGTTTTGCAGGAAATGTTGATCCTTTCGTAGATAAAGAAGGAAGAAAGAGTTCAACATAATGAAGACTAAAGAATAAGCATCTAATTTTGGGGTGATATTAGCAAAATAACTCTTCGTCTGATAATATCATCTTTGACAGTATCCCATTACAAATCATACAAGAAAATCATACAGACATAACAAATTTAAATCTGTAGAAAGAGTTTTAAAGTAAATAACACATCAAAGAACCAACTGGAGGTGTATATTGCTTTCTAGATTACAACTTCTTGCTAAATGCTACATGAAAGCTCTAGTATAACAAAAGACTATTTATTAAAAATCCTCCAACAACAACAACATGTATGGTAAAATGAAATTTACGATGGACACTCAAATTCTGATTCCAAAGAGAAATGGATATTTAAATGGTAAGCACATTCTTCATCATCCTCATTTTCTAGATTAAATCACATAATTGAATTGCAGTTTCATTCATATCTGGTGAAATAACTTATGTTTAACAGAACTAGTATATAGTGAAGAATGCTAAGTACCAATTCAATGATGTGTAGGTCAGATCTAGCTTCCCGTCCACTTACTAACTCCATAAGAAACACCCAAAACTATATACATCACTCGTTACAGAAAATCTTCCAGACTCCTTCACTCTACACAGATAACATGAGATAATAGTCTAATTAAAATCAAGATCGGATATGTTTGCTAAGGCTTAAGAATGTATCAAATTTTTACTTCGACATGATTAAGAATCCAGTTGTTAACAGTACACAGTCAAAGTAAATATAATAATAATTTCCACTAATTTTTGTGAATTTTTTTATTCCGTACAGCAGTAATTTCACTTTTTGAGAGGTCCAGGAAGGTAAGTCAGTACTCAGGATCGAGGAAAGGATCATCTGTTGTCATTCGAGAAGATGGACCAGCATCATCAATTCTATCAAGTAAGCTTCGGAGCCCAGCATCTGCAACTTTTGGTATGAAGTCCTCATCTACAAGAACATTTGCTGTTTTGAAGTTCATATGTACAAGAGGAGGATTCAAAGAATGCAGGAAACCCAGACCTGACCAACAGAAAGGAACATCAAAATTCAGGTCCTGGGACAGTATTGCTTAAAGATACTTATACTCCACAAGGAACAGCTGGAAATATCAATTTGAAGGAACTGTCAGAATAGTACATATGAGGTTTAAAAAATTAGTAATTAGGTAGAGTCGAACACTATTCTACTTTGCTAGGAATAAACTAATACCAGGAGCCATCAATACTCAGTGATTTTGCAAATGATCACCTTTAGCTGCCCCATGAGCTATCGAGAGCCTGTGCTTGAATTCTAGCCTTGCAGTTGCCACCTGACCAGAACCTACACAACAAAAGCCAAGGGATTTCTGACTGACATGCCCCAATTTCAGATTGGAAATATACAGTAAGTGCAGGTGAAGAGTAGGTCACCATATAAGTGAGTGGAAACACTGCCATTTGGTATATACTCATAGATTAGCATTTGCAAATCATTTTCCTGGCAGTATCCCAAAAGGCTCACAAGATTCCTATGCCGAATAGATGACAAGTAATGTACCTAAAAGAAACTTGGTCAGAATAACTATAAACTGTTTATGTAAATACGAAACGAGCAAAAAGGAAAAGGAATTGACAAATAGCATGAGACAGAGGCATCCTTTCTTGTCATGCTCTCATGTGCCTGGTCAATGCTCACCTGTGCAGCATGTTGCCAAATGCTGTATCAAGTTATTTAACATGAAATTAACCACTAAGTTACTTACTGGATATGCTAGTCAGGTCAAAAATAAGTTAAGATCAAAAATGTGAATTAAAATGCAAATTTTATTAAGTTACTTGGATATAAGAATAACGAGAACATAATAAACTTGATAGAAATCCTAGATCCGAAACATAAAAAAGTATCAGATATTTAATATTTGATTGCCTATATTGTCGATACAATTTGGCAACTAAAGTGGCCATGCAATGTATCTGCATGCAAGCATTCAATGCACTATCATCAATCATTTATGACAAAGCTATTATTACCTCTTCAACAAATTCCTGACGTGGAGCAGATGGCTTAATTTTAATAGCTACAATCATTCCATCATGAAGCAAGCCCTTGTAGACTTCTCCAAACATTCCATAACCAATCAGATTTATATTGCCGAAATTCTTTGTCGCCACATTCAATTCCTCCAGTGTAAAGCGTCTTGCTTCTTGCAAGCCTGGTGGGTAAGAGACACCTCCACTGAAAGACATTTCAATACTTTGTCCTGCCAAAAAGTTCAAAGGAGTAGAAATGTAGAATCCCAGTCTGGAATCATGTTCATTGAGGCAGAAGCCTGAGCTTAAACTATTGAAGAAAAAAAAGAGAAATACTCTTGGATCAGCAAATAGCACCTTGTAGAGATGGTTCTGATGAATTGGTAACACTCCTTCTATGCAGTAAGCAATACCATACAAAATGATCACTATCCCTACCAATGCCATGGCTCCTGCAGCACCTCCAACAGCTGCTGCAAGTGACATTTGGTATAAGGCCCACCTCAGTACAGTTGAATGGTGGCAGGAAAATCTGCCTCTCTATACATTGAACCTAGAATACAAATGCCAAAATGAATTATAACTGAAACCAAGAAAAACAGCAAACTGGAAGCAGTTAAAATCCGCATTTGACTTTCTTTTTTTTCCTTTTTTTTTGTTTTTTGGGGGGGGTGGGGGAGCGGTGTAAATCACCACAAAAATATCTGAATATTTGTATGATTTAGACAAGACAGAAACTCATTTTGTGAAGTCAGTCAATCTCATATTAGTATATAATAAAACTGCAAGAAGCTCTAAGGGACATAAGAAACTGAACTGTTAAGTCTTTGTCAGTTTTATATATTGAAATCAAAGCAGTAAAATCTTTAGTAGATAAAAGATGGAAATCAATATTTGTAAATCTATAGAATATGTATTTGTTGTCAGCGATAATTGTCATGAAGATTCTTTTGACAAATCCAGCATTTTCATGCCAAAGATATAATCATAGATCACTTCTTTGTTTTTTCAGGTGACCAAGATTAGGCAAGCTGTCACTTTTTTTGATGACATTAGGCAATATTAGTGAAGGTATGTCATGATGAAAATTTAAATGAAAATGTTTGAGGTAAATATGACAGTAGCTTTATCAGTTGAACAAAATTCCATGTCATCATGGACATCATAGTTGTACAGTAGCAAGAAAAAAAGCAATTGACATCAAAACATGTCTCCATAAATCATTCAAATCCAAAATACAGAAGGATAGCACATTACAATAATGGAGAAGCTTGAGATCCAAAGCACAATCACAAGTAATGTATAATAAGTTTTTGATAGAACTTGTTAGATTTATAAAAGCTTTTGAATATCTATAAAAAAAAGTTCTTAGACTGCAATTTCATTACATTTTAAGGTCCCAATATCCTTGCCAATACAAGTGGAATTAAGATCAGCAGAAGGTACATTTTTCAGACTCAGTCTCCGTACAGTCCCACCAATTAATGGATGGGCATCCAATTTTTTCCTACCACATTAATCTATCTTAGTTTGCTCCATTGAAAACTTGGATATTAGTTTAATAAGATCATAAAACGCAATGCAAATTAAAATCTACTGACAGATCATAAAATTCAGTACCTGAAACCTTCTCAAACCAAAGGTCAGCAGCTTGTGATTGCATCGCTTCATTCGTTCATCATCCTGATTAAATCACGTATTGCTAATGCACCAAAGTAAAGCTTTCGTCCACATTGGCACAGAGATATTATCCAAATGAAGAAACCAAACCAGAAATTGCAAACCACCCCGAGAACAGCACTCTATATGCCCAATTCACCATGCACAGTTGGGGATATGCCCCAAGTGGTTGTCGCTGAATCCCAGCCCTTTGATCGCTTCCTCAAGTGGGTGGTGTTTGCTATAGCCGACCGGCCAGTTAAGCCGTAGGCATCTCATCTGTACTTAAAAAAACCACAATAATTTATTTGAATCCCGCCCCCACATTTCCAATCATCATCTGAGTGCCGACAGTGCCGACAGACAGTGACGCAGCGCCAACTCGGTATCAGACTCTTCCCTTCCCTTCTTCTTCCTCCCTTCTTCTTCTTCTTTTTCCTTCTCCTTCACTTCACTACCAAGCCCACACCAGTTGAAATCAAAGAATAAAAGGAGACTCTTTCTTCTTCACAAGGCCTAAACACGCCAACCCATCAAAAGAAAAGACAGGAAAAACGCATCGACAGCGATAAACTCAAGAATGCGGTGCCCATCAACAAAAAACAATTAACAAAGGGGGAAGAGCTGAATAGAGATAGAAAAAAAGGAAAGGGGAAGGAATGAGAGAAAAGGGGGTTATTTTATGGGCTGTAAAGCATGCAGAAGGGGTTATCTGCAAGTTGGAGTCTTCTGTGGACATATTCCCTTCTCTCTCTTCCTCTTTCCCATATCCCTCCCACCCCTCCCCGCCCCCACCCACTCCAACTGTCCTCTGGCCTCTTGAACTATGGGCGGTAGAAAGAAAAATTAATCTTTTGTAGTCTGGTGAGGAAAATCCCATATTTTTGTCTCAATTGAGAGAATTATAGCTGAGGAAGCAAAGACAAAAATCAAAAGGAAAAAGGCAAAAAAAAAAAAGGAAAAGGTGGGGTGGGATGGTGGTCTGGAGAGAGAGAGAGAATGTTTGTATCGAGAGCTGGGGGGTGGTGGTCACAAAAAGACAGCTATGTTGACAGAGTTCCTACCGTAGAAATTAAAGTAGAAGAGAGAAGAAATAACGGCTACCTTTCTAATTGACGATCCCAACCCCTCTGGGCTCTCACGCAAAAAGATTGCAAATTTTTTTGGGATTAAAATAGGAAGAGGTTGGTCTGTCCTTGTATTACCCTCTACTGTCACTTGACTCATTTTTTTGGTAGGCATGGGGGAATAGTGCAATACAGCTGTATCAAGATTTAACGTGTGTATCTCTACAAAAAAACAAAAGAATTAATGTATATATTTGTTCAAATGGGCCTTGAAACAAAAGCCCAGCCCATGAATTTTCTTCGTTTTGGTGTGCACTGTTCATGATACTCATTTAATGGCCCCCTTTTCATTTTTGTTTATCAGATTCATGGTTCTTTAGAGATCACTTATTTACTGTAGAAGCTATCCCTAGAGGCAAGAAGATCATAATTCTTGGTCATCTATTGTCTCTTACTTTTCATGTTTGCTTTTTTGGACATCAGGAATTGTAGAGATTTAACCAAAGTATGCCTCTGTTTAGATGAGAAAAATGCTTGAGAAACTCGAAGGGCTCATCAAAAAACTGACTTAACTTCTGTGTTGTATTGTTATTTGCTTTCTCCGAATCGGTATCGTGAAAATGTACCACTAAATGAAGCAAATTGATTAATGCAAAATACCTCATTGACATTTTTTGTATGATTTTTCTGGGATACCATGGTATTGCTCTTCAAATAGTTGATAAGTGTTGTGAAAGTCATCTGCCATCTGATCCGATCTTCTCCCTGGGTCAAGATCGAACACTTATCGATGACTCAACAAAACTAGAATGCCAGGGATAGATCCAAAAGACTAAGGCAGAGTAACTTTATCTTATTGGCTTCTGTCCAACCCTTTGCTCGGACGTTTACCAACCTTAGGATTAGAATCTTATCAATAATAAAAATGAGATCCCATGACCCGCACAGGCATTGATATATTAGAGGCAGAGCCTCGGTCTTGTATCGATCTCAAGCCACCAGCTTATTCAGCCACATGGGTGACTTGTTGGAATCTTCTAATAACTTTTAGAACATAGACAAAATTCACAACTAATACCCACGACCCACAATCCTGACTCGCAGGTTAGTTGGAGGATTTCCTATCATAATCATCTATCAAAACATAGCCTAACAACCTAAGGAGCTAGGGCCTAAGAACCCACTTAATTCAAACGTAACAGCCTATGGCTCCACCTCTATATAAAAAAGCAACAAGAGGACCCTCCAAATAAGTTTGACTCTAGATAATAACCCATGCTCTTGCTCTTCTTTTCTCTCTTTCCTGTACTATTTGTTGTGCAGGATCCGGTACCACATATTGCAGCAAGAAAAAGAAGTAAATAAGAAACATAATATAAATACGTGGATCGGCCTCAAGCCTACCTCCACGGGGCATACAAGCTTCACTATGAGAGAATAAAACATAACAATATAACAGGAACTCACCATTCAACCTTTATACAAGAGTTTCTCAATCAAAAACTCCAAAATCCTCATAAAATCTCTCTAAAACCTCTCTTAAAGTCTTTTTGCACCTCCAGGACGTCACCAGCTACCCAACGTAATAAACGACTTATCAATCGGAGCTATATAGGCTCCAGAATCTTCAAAATAGTATTACATTAGAAATACCGAGTTCAAATCAATCATAGAACCACCTGTGACTGTCCGATCGTGATTGGCTCGCACTACAGCCTCAAATCAAGCTTGATCACACCCGAATTGAGTTCCAGCCATCCGATTGCGACCGTGGCAATCTGGACTATCAAATCGTACACAAATGCCCCTGGACCATGAGTAGACCACATGATCGGTCCACGCGGCCCCCATGGACCACCTAGCACCCTGTGATCCATAATGGACTGCAATAGGGTGCTGAGTCAGGACACCAGCGCACCCACTAGGCTGGCCTGCATGTGCACCCGCATTGGGCCTGCCTATGTGCTGGGCCAGTGCTCCTGCGCGCATGCGTCTGCCGGGCCCGACTGCACCGTCGCCGGCCTCTGCTACCTCATGGGCTGTGCCACCTGTTTGAACCTTTTTCGCACGTATCTTCATCGTCTGGACTCCATTTGTGCTATTCTTAGACTCGTTAGACTCCGTTTGTCGGTCTAGATCTCACTGTGGGCTCAATATGGATTAAATCTCGAGACATCAAATCTCAACAATCTCCATCTTGACTTGATATTCGATCTCTATCTATCTTTGAGAGCCTATGATCTGTCTCGCCTTCACATCTTGGGACATGCATGCTATCTCATAGATGGACAAACGTGGGAGTCAAGCCAGACCGCTCGATTCCACCTCCATCATAGACTGTATCCACTCTGATCAAAAATCTGCTCAGAGAAGTCTTCTGCGGCAATAGAAACTTCACTCTGCGACGTCGTCTCTCATTCTCTTGAGTCTCCCGTCTAGTGCTTGATCCACCTCCACCTGGAGCTCCACCTCGCTCTGGACTCTTTCTAGCTCTTGAAGCTCCACCTCGCACTGGACTTTTCGTCAGAAGTAATGTCCTCTCATCCTCTTGCTTTCTTCCAGAATAATCCTATTGTCATGCAACATCTTCAGGATTCCTCCACCAGCTAACGTCCTGTAGTCTCTCGAATCTAATCTACTTAGTGAGATAAAATTTTGTCTGAAATCAAATATATATTGAACCTCTCTTAATCTCCTCACTACACCATCATGTGTCCTCTAGCTGACCGTCCCGATGCCTCTGATCACATAGCTTGATCCATCCGACAGATAAACAGTACCCTCACTGCTCTCTAGAGAGTCAAACTACTTCTCTCTGTATCATATATGATAGGTGCATGCAGAATCTAAAATTCACTGCTGAAAGAAGTAGATATCTTGTCAAATATTTTAGGACATCATCCTCTGACTCACTACTGATCGTCGCTGCAGTAGCCCTCGTCCGATCCTTGATTAAGGGTAATCTTTTGCTAGATACCCCAACTCGTCACAATGGTAACATCTGGTCTTGCTCAAGTCCCTCATCCTAGATTTGGACCGTTCTTATCGCGATCTTCTGTCACTCCGTCTACTGTCTCTTGCTCCTTCAGAAACCACCAAAACTGAGCTACTGTCACTTGAGATCAAAGCTGAATTGTCCCTCCTAAGAACCTCATTTTGAAGAATCACCATGATGACCTCGTTCATCTTGATGGTGAGAGACTTCGCTAGCAACACCAGCATCCTAGTCTTCTCCTCAACTTTTCATCAATGCTAAGGAGGTCGATAAGGATCTTCTAGAAGTGGCTAAGTTGCTCCTGCATGCTCTGTCTCTCAGTCATCCACAGCTGATAGAACTGCCTTCAGAGGAAGAGAGTGTTGGTGAGAGACTTCACCATATATAACTCCTCGAGCTTCAACCACAGTACCATCGGAGAAGACTTATCAAGCACATAGATTACCATCTTATCCACTAGGTACAAGCGGATCGTACTCACCGCCTGTATCTGGAGCTGCCTCTAATCCTGCACCTCCATGGTAGTCGACTTCTCCTCGCACAAGAGAGCATCGATCAACTCTTGCTAAATAAGCACATCCTTCAAACTCGCTTGCCACAAGAAAATTATTTTTCCATCGAATCGATTGATCTCTACTTTGATTGTGCTTATTTCTCCATCTTTATCTCGATCACCACTGATGCAAGTTATGCTCTAGTATCACCTTGCTCTGATACCAATTATTGTGTAGAATCCGATACCATGCATTGCAGTAAGAAGAAAGAAGAAATAAAATAAGAAACATAATACAAATACGTAGATCAGCCTTAAGCTTACCTCCACGAGGCATGCAAGCTTCACTATGAGAGAATAAAATATAACAATACAAGAGGAACTCACCACTCAACCCTTATACAAGAGTCTCTCAACAAGAAGCTCAAAAATTCTTATAAAAGCTCTCCGAAACCTCTCTTAAAGTCTTTCTGCACCTCTAAGACATCACCAACTATCCAATGTAATAAACGACTCATCAATCGGAGTTATATAGGCTCCAGAATCTCCAAAATAGTGTTACACTAGAAATACCAAGTTCAAATCAACTTTAGAACTATCTGTAGCCGTTCGATTATGATCAGCTCGCACCAGAGCCGTCCGATCATGCAATACAGCCTCAGATCAAGTCTGATCTATTAGACCTCATGTGGTGCTCCTAAAGCTCAGGGGATCAAAGCTAAGACTAAGGTCCAAAGTTCATGAGGTGGTCATGGGGTTTCTAGGGCTAGTTTGGGCCCTAGGATGAAAGGCTGTCAGCTTTTCGGATCTTGAAGTCCAAAGATTTTAGGCCTTGAGAAGCTAACTTATATTTGGAGTAGAATTAAGTTCAAGATTATAAGATTAGGTCAAGTCCTGGGTATACATGGGCTTGGATGAGTGCAATCTTGTATTGAGTTAGTCAGAGGAGTTTTTGGGTTAGGTCACATTGATCCTATATATAAACATACACTGCATTCGGACTTGATGAATCAAAGGAATACAAAATTATTTTCTCTTTTCTCTCTCTTCCTTTCTTTCTCTCTCTGATCTTCTCCACATCCTAGCAGAAATAAACCCTAGGGTTTCTTGACCGCCAACCAAAAAAGGAAATAAAGAAGGCGCTAGAAACTAGTGCCCTCCTTGTGCACGCCCCCCTTTTGTGCGCCCCCTCTTGGACACCCAAAAAGAGTTCCATGCCTCATTTTTTTTATTTGTGGAGGCTTTATCAAGAGTACTTCTAGGTTCCAAAAGGTGGATTTCAGATCTAGTGGAGAAGGGGTTCAAATCGTAGAAAGAAATTCTGTCGACAGGATTTACAAGGTTACTGAAATCCTGAAGGTTGTTTTGTTTGTTTGATTGCTGGCCTTCAAGGATCTCTACGACCTGATCCTTGCTATTTTCTGACGTCTACAACTTGAAAAAGTTGCTCCAATAATTGGTATCAGAGCATGGATTGTGTGAAAAAAGAAGGAGACTCCAGAAGTTGAAGATCTTCAAAGGCTGAAATTTCAGCAAGGACCCTGTCAAGGTATTTCTCAAATCCCTTGAAGTTTTGTGTGTTTTTGGTTGGATCTAGCCATGGGAAGCAACATGAAGGTTGATTTTGAGAAGTTTGATGGGAAAAAAAATTTTCTATACAGAAAGTCTGGATAGAAGATCTTTTGGTTCAAGTAGATCTAGATTAGACATTGGAGGAGAAGCCTGAAGGGATAATGGATCGTTAGTGGATGTTCCTGGAGAAGAAGGCTTGTTCTGTGATTAGAGAATATTTGGCAGATGCGGTGCTCTATTCGATGTTAGAGGAGAGGATCTCGAAAGGTTTGTGGTCGAAGTTGCACACCATCTATATAGAAAAAAATATGTGCAACAAGTTGATATTGAAGAAGAGACTGTACAGCCTTAGGATGCAGGAAGATGGAGATATCTTGAGTCACATCCAGAAATTCGATCAGGTGTGCAATGAGTTGCTAAACATCGAGGTGAAGATGGAGGAGGAAGACAAATCATTGCTACTACTATGCTCGCTGCCCCTTCCTATGATCCATTGGTGACGACACTGCTCTACGGCAAGGAGACCCTGGAGTATGAAGACATCAACTCGGTGCCGCGGTCTAATGAATAGTGGGAGAAGTTGACCAAAGAAGGTGCTCTCCAAGAGGGCTTGGCCATGGGAGAGAGATCAGGAAGAGAAAGGAAAGAGGCAAGTCAAGGAGACGGTCAAAATCTTGGAAGAGTAGGAGCAAAAAGGAAGCTAGGTGCTACAAATGCAACAAGATCGGGCACTTCAAACGAGATTGCCCGCAGTGAAAGAACAAAAAGAGAGATAAGAGAGGATTTGATGTGCTGAGTATGGTGGTTGATAGTGAGGTGGAGGATGATCTCTTGGTAGTATCAGATGGTCACAGGCAAAACACAGATGTATGGACCCTGGATTCATCATGCTCGCATTACTATACCGCAAATCGATCTTGGTTTGCTACATACACTAGGATAGATGAAGGGAGCGTGACACTTGGAGATGATCACCCATGTTGAGTTGCTAGTATTGGGAGCATTTGGGTGAGAATATTTGATGGGATGGTGCGGACTCTCACTAATATGAAGTACATCCCTGATCTGAAGAAGAATCTCATATCACTTGGTTACCTAAAGCGGAGCGGCTACAGTTTCAGCAGTCATGCCAGGAGTGAGGTGTTGAACATCTCAAATGGAGTCATGATAGTGATGAAAGGTAGAAGAATGAAGAACAACCTCTATAGGATGGAAGGATCTATGATGACTGAAGAATCTGATGCAGCAGCAGCGTAGGACTAGCAGGGGACTCACCGGTTGTGGCACTACCGTCTAGACCATATGAGAGATCGTGGGATGAAGGAGCTGAGCAAACATGGTCTGATTTCAGATATGGATGGAGGTATCTCAGAGGTATGTGAGCCATGCCAGATGAAAAAGTAGAGGAGAGTGCAGTTTGCTAATAGTTCAGCCCGCAGTGCAGCCCTTACTGAAACTAGTTCATACTGATGTGTGGGGAGCGGCCCCAATTTCAGCTAGAATAGTGTGAGATACTTCTTGACCTTTATAGATGATTTCTCAAGAAAGATATGAGTCTACATCATGAAGGAGAAATAAAAAATCTTCACCAAATTCAAGGTGTGGAAAGCTGAGGTGGAGAAAGAAATAGATCGGAGCTTGAAGTGTTTACGGTCCGACAATGGTGAGGAGTACACCAGTAAGGAGTTTCAGATTTTTTGTGAGTGTAGCATCAAAAGATGCTTCTCGATGAGAGAAACTCCTCAGCAAAATGGGGTGGTCGAGAGAATGAACAGAACTCTTATGAAAAAGGCACGGTGCATGAGGCTGCAGGCAGGGCTTCCTAAGGTGTTCTGGGTTGATACAGTAGATGCAGCTTGTTATTTGATGAATTGGTCATCTTACACCAAGTTAGATGGTGGTATTTCAGAGAAAAAATGGTCTGAAAGGAAGATTGGGATGAGCCATTTGAGGGTATTTGGGTGCACGGCATTTGTGCACATCGATGCTGGTGAGTGGAGTAAATTGGACCTCAGATCACGAAAGATGGTGTTCTTGGGATATCCACGAGGAGTTAAGGGATACCAACTATGGGATCCCTTAGAGAAAAAGGTTGTCATCAGTAAGAATATTACTTTGATAAAAATTTAGTTCTTCAAAGACAAGATGGCATGGAGGAGCAGTAGAAGCAGCAGGAGGTCCAGCAGGACAGCACTAGACAACTAACATCTTATTCTATTTTGTCACTTGCAAGTGCATCAGGAGGACTTAGTATTCAGGTGGAGCACTCTCCAAAGGTGTCTCCATAGGTAGAGAGAGCTCGGATGGATGAAAGAGGCCAGGAGGTCCAACAGGAGCAAACTGGATCTGGGACGGATATCGGGGTTACATTGCACAAGTCCAAAAGAACGTCAGGCAATCGAAACGATATGGCTTCGAAAAGATGGTGTCATATGCCTTGGTGATAGCGAACGGGGATCCCTACACCTACGCAGAGGCTATGGAGAGCCAGGACAGAGAGAGGTGGGTCCAAGCAATGTCCGAGGAGATGCAATCTTTCCACAAGAATGAGATATGGCGATTGGTGCAGTTGCCACAAGAGAAGAAATCCATTGGTTGCAAGTGGGTTTACCAACACAAGGAGGGGCCTTCGAAGCAGAGAGGTATCAGGTACAAGATGAGGCTAGTGGCCAAGGGATACTCCCAGAAGGAAGGTATCGACTTCAGTAAAATTTCTCTCCCGTCGTCAGGCATACTTCCATCAGGGTGCTGCTGAGCATCGTAGCAGGTCAAGACTTAGAGCTGGAGCAGATGGATGTCAAGACAGTATTCCTCCATGGGCATCTGGAGGAGAGCATCTACATGAAGAAGCCATCTAGGTTCCGAGAGCCAGGAGCAAAGGAAAGTCTATTTATTGTAGAAATTACTGTACGGGCTGAACCAGTCGCTAAGATAATAGTACAAGCAGTTTGATTCTTATGTGAGGAGCATCAGGCTTTTCAGATGCGAATATGACTCTTGTGTTTATATTAAATCTTTGAAGGATGGGTCTAGGGTGTTTTACTTTGTATGTGGATGACATGCTTATAGCATGCAAGAGTAGGAAGGTTGTGCAGGAACTGAAGGTAGCCTTATCTTGGGAGTTTAAGATGAAGGATTTGTGACTTGCAAGGAAGATCTTAGGTATAAAAATCTTCAAAATTGAGCTAAGAGGGTGTTGCATTTATCTCAGGGAGGTTACATCGAGAAAGTCTTGGAGAGGTTTGAGATGAAGGAAGCAAAATCGATGGAGCTGCCACTCGTCGGACACTTTAGACTCTCAAAGATGATGTCACCACAGACTGAGATGAAGGCTCAGGAGATGGAGAGAGTGCCATATGCCTCTAGTGTGGGAAGCTTTATGTACATCATGGTGTGTTGTAGGTCGGATATCATCCATGCAGAGAGCCAGGTCAGCAGGTTCATGGTGCAGCCTGACAGGGAGCACTAGCGAGCACTGAAGGAGATCATCAAGTATTTGGCAGGTACTGTTGGAGTCGGTATCTGCTACAGATAATGAGGAGGTACTGAGGGACTCTCCAACACATCCAAAAAGGCTCGAGGGCAGATAGGAGGGTTCGTGGATGCAGATTTCGATGGAGACGTGGACACCTGACAGTCGACGATAGATTTTATATTTAGCCTATTTGGAGATTTCGTTTCATGGAGATCGTACTTACAGCCCATCACAACCTTATCCACGACTGAGGTAGAGTATATTGACATTACGGAGGCAGCGAAAGAGGCTCTATGGTTGAAGGGCTTGGTGTTGGAGATGGACCTCGTACAGGAGGTCATCAGAGTGTACTGTAACAGTCTGAGTGCACTATTACTTGTACAGAACTCTATCTACCATGCGAGGATGAAGCACATCGATATCAGATATCATCGGATTAGAGAGCTTATGAAAGAAGGTGAGGTAGAGCTGGTGAAGGTCCACACCAAGGAGAATACAGTGGATGCATTGATGAAGGTACTTTCACAGGATGGCTTTCGAAAATGTGTGACACTGATGTACTTGATAGATAGGACGGAGTTGGTTGAGGCCTTGGGGCACCAAAGTGGAGATTGTTAGGCCTCATGTGGTGCTCCAAAAGCTCAGGAGATCAAGGCTAAGGCCAAAGTCCAAAGTTTATGAGGTGGTCATGAGGTTTCTAGGGCTAGTTTGGGCCCTAGGACAAAAGACCGTCAGCCTTTCGGATCTTGAGGTCTAAGAATTTTGGATCTTGAGGGGCTAACTTATATTTGAGCTAGGATTGAGTCCAAGATTATAATATTGGGTCAAATCATAGGTGTATATGAGCTTGGGTGAGCGCAACCTTATATTGAGTTAGCCAGGAGAGTTTTTGAGTTGGGTCACATTGACCCTTTATATAAATATATACTGTATTCAGACTTGATAAATCGAAAGAATATAAAATTATTTTCTTCCTAACCTTTCTCTCTCTTCCTTCCTCTCTCTAGTCTTCTCCACATCCTATCAGCAAGAAATCCTAGGATTTCTTGATCGCCAACCCAAAAGGAAGAAAGGAGGCGCTAGAAACTAGCGCCCTCCTTATGCACGCCCCCCTTTTGTGCGCCCCTCTTGGATGCCCAAGAAGAGTTTCATGCCTCATTTTTATTTTTTGGAGGATTCATCAAGAGTACTTTCAGGTCCCAAAAGGTGGATTTCAGATCTAGTGGAGAAGGGGTTCAAATCATAAAAAAAATTCTGTCGATAGAATTTACATGACTACTGAAATCCTGAAGGCTGTTTTATTTACTTGGTTGCTGGCCTTCAAGGACCTCCACGACCTGATCCTTGCTGTTTCTGATGTCCACAACCTAGGAAAGTTGCTCCAACATGATCATGCCCGAATTGAATTCCATCCATCTGATCATAACTGCACACAATCTGGACCGTCGGATCGCGCATAAATGCCCCTGGACCGCACGTAGACCGCGTGATCAATCCATGCAGCCCCATGGACCACCCAATACCCTACGATCCATGGTGGACCGCATCAAGGCACTGGGCTTGGGCACTCGCGAGCCCGTTAGGCTGGCTCGCGCGTGCACCCATGCTGGGCCTGCCCGTGCACTGGGCCACGTGCTCCTGCGCATGCATGCGTTCGTCGGGCCCAATTGCACTACTGTCGGGCTCTGTCGGCCCACTATTGGCCTCCACTATCTCATGGGCCGTGCCACCTACTCCAAGCCTTCTTTCATGTGTATTTTCGCCGTCTGGACTCCGTTTAGGCTGTTCTTGGGCTCGTTGGACTCTGTTCGTCATCTTGGACCTCGTTGTGGGCTCAGTGTCAATCGAATCTTGAGGTGTCAAATGTTAATACTATTCTCAATCTCTGACTGACTTAAGCATCAGAGGATCCCCTATCGGAGAACCTCCAATGAGAGTGGACTTTTCTTGCTAGTTTCTTTAGTGCTTTGGTCCTCAAATTAGCACTGAGCTCCTAGGTTGGAAGGAGTCCAGCCTTAGCCATGCATGCCTCGAACTGAAGTCTTGCAGCAATAGTTGGCACTAGAGAAAGAGCCCCAGCTGTTCAAAAAGGAAGAAAATATGGCAAGAATAAGAGTGCATAGCTCTACGACCTCACATCGACAGTGCTCTTACCGTAATAAAGGTGGCACCATTCGAGAGTCCGCCACCATGCAACACCCTATTATGGCAGATCCATAGCTGCTCAACCTCCTAATCCAATAGATCAGACATTGACCAACACCATGTAGCAACTCTAACAAGTGATGGAGTGACAGCAAGAATCGATTCTCCTGATAGCTCCTCCCAGCATAGCTATCGATCTCGCCCCAAGAGCTTAAAATCAGTTGTTTGATGAGCCCTCTACTCTACTCCTGCTCCTACTCCCCACCAGTCACCTCCCTTGGAGCTTAAGGAAGGAGGACCAACAGTGGCAATCTCCCTCTTCCTCTTATGGGGATTCAACTCTGGAATATTCCCTATGGTCTACAAGGTCCCGTTGAGAGGAAGCTCTCAAGCAAAATGTCCAAGACCTTGAGCATCATCTTAGTGAGATCTAAAATGGTAGCCTTCGAAATGACGATGACCTCGGCTTTAACTCTGGACTGCCCTTTTTCCATGCCATTTTGAGAGAACCGATTCCAAGTCGATTCAAGATATCTCAGATAGGGTCGTATGATGGTTTTTCAGATCCTCTCAACCACTTGAATGGTTAGAAGACTCTCATGATGCTCTTGGACACCTTGGATGCCCTTCTCTGCCTCGTCTTCCCAGCCACCCTCAAGAAGTTGGCATGGATGTGGTATACAGGACTCCAACCAATGTCCATTCATTTGAATAGCTCGAGAAGTTATTTATTGCTCACTTCGGCAATAACCAATCCTAGTCGAAGAACACTGACAACCTCTTGTCGATCCAGCAAGAGCAGGGCAAGTCGCTGTGAAGCCACATGGTATGCTTCAATGTCATCATGCTCAAAGTACATAATCTCAATGAGTCCGTGGTGCTGTCGGCACTCAAGTGAAGAATATGAAATGAGCACCTTATCTTCTCCTTCGACAAAATATTTTTCAAGGGGCTATGCTGACCTATTGGTGCAAGCTCGAAAGTACGCATAGGTGGAAGAAGCTCAAGCAACATGAAAGTAGGTCGAAGGAAGAAGATTCTCAGCAAGAAGTGATGTTAGGAGGAGCCTCATGCAACCCAAATGGAAGGAGAGTCCTTCCGACCACCGAAGAGCTCTAGGCCAAGGGTCCTCCTTAGAGATTCAACAACTACACTCTTCTGTCTGCTCCTCAAGCCTAAATTCTAATGGAAATCGAAGATCAAGGGTATCTTCACCGACCTCAACCAATGAAGCCCCACCAACAAGAAAGATTAAGAAAACTACCGCCCTTCCATTATGACCATAGTCACAATACCGAGGAATGCCTCCAGCTTAGGGATGAGATTGAAGCCTTAATCCGAAGAGGCTACCTTAGTGTATTTAGGAATGGCAGAACCAAACACCTGAAGAGCCATCTCGACACCAGTTTAATGAGAAGAACAACAACAATCGACCCACAGCTAGTGTCATCAACATGATCTTCAACTTCACAGACGATAGGGAGAAGAAGACTAAGCAAAGGAGAGGCAGAGAGACAACATATGAGGGGTATTGTTCTTTCTCTGATAATGATCTTTAAGGAGTCCAGACTTCTTGTAATGATGCTATTGTCATATTTATGATGATAATAAATTATGATATAAAAAAAATTAACTAATAATGGAAGCTCAGTTGATATATTATTTATAATGCTTTTTAGAAAAGTTAATATACCCTTGGTTGGATTCTTCAGAGACTTTATGGCTGTAGAAGAAAAATAACCCTATCAGTGACCTTCGGATAGGAGCTTTGGACCAAGACCGTGCAACTCACTTTCCTGATCATCCAAGTCCCCTTCACTTTTAATATGATCTTCGGATCCCTCAGATTAAATGCCTTGTGATTGCTATCATAGGTGGTCAGAAAAATAATCTAACTCACTACTATGTAGATAGGGTGAATCAGGATCGTCTCCACAGGGATCAGAGGGTTGAGATATAATTAACTAAGCAAAAGAGAAAGTTTAAGTCTTAAAAGTTAGTATATTTTCATCAAAACTAACTAATCTAAATCAAAGATGAAATTGAGAGAAATAGATAATAAAAAGATGTCTTCAGGTTTTCAGATGATCACAAACATAGATTCTGATATTTGGTCTGGTATAAGCAATTAAATTCATAATCAATTAGAAATTTTGCAAACAAATCCCAAGCATAGGCTATCTTATCGAGTATGAACCATATCTTATCACGATCATGGTCCGTCCTATAAGTATAGGCTATCAAATGATTAGATTGTACAGATCCTAATAGGTTATGTAAATATTAAATCCTAAATAGGTTACTTTGCTGAGTATGAACTATATCTTATCACATTCATGATCCATCCTGCCTATAGGTAACTTTTTCTGAAAGCATAAAAGAAATTAAATAGAACTTGAAAGTATTTATTAATTATAGAAAAAAATAAATATATAAAATTATATAAGGACATCTGTGCTCTCCTACAAACTGCATCTTAGCCAAGCATGGCTCTTGGATACATCTTTTGGAAGATTTAGAATTCTATCACAGTACCTCTTCTTCCTGAAGTAATCTCCTTCTTCTCCACTCTCCCTTCTCTCTAAAATCCTAAAATAAAACTAAAAAAATAAAGAAAAAAGCAATTTTTATTGTGGCCTATGACCTCTGCTGCTCTCAGTTCTCCTCCTCCCTCTATTTACCATTGTCCCCTCATTTTATAGGCACAAACTAAGCTAAATTCAGGTTAAAATCAGATTCTTATTCATGTTCAAGTCCTCAACCCATGGTCGCCATCCATCTATGATCAAACGATCTGAAATCACTCAAAAACT
>KE507178.1:55404-71545 GCA_000441515.1 Elaeis oleifera
TCTAGAATGTTATTAGACATGTATATTATATTAAGCCGTGATACAAGATAAATACCATTGTTTAGCTATCCATGCATAATAGTAGCATCATTCAAATGATATCACAAAATTTTCTTATTAAATTCATAGTTACTTTGGCCAAAAGCCTACAGAATAACATTCAATAAAAATTAGGACAGTAATAACAATCACTAAGAATAATAGAATGAGAATTGAATACAAGCTTGATAATTTCTAAAGCTAGAACTGGAACTAATCTTCCATCTCTAATATTCAAGAATCTCTTGCCGTCTCCAAATCTCCTACTAATCTGAAGTTTCTGCAATGAATTGCAAATATTAATAGGACTACCAATATCTAATACCCAGATTATTGTATCAAAATTAAGAAGTTACAAGGTGTTATCATATAATTATCTTGTCCAACAAACAATTGCTTCTTCTTTTTCAGTCTATTCGAGTCAAGAGAAGCTATGTATTAAGGATAGTTCTTCTTTCAGTGACCCTACTTCTTACAATAGAAGCACTCTGCCTGACTTTGGTCAATCTTGAACTTGGACTTCTGGGTCTGACTCCCCGCACTTTGCACCTTTTTATTCTTCTTTTTCTTTTCTTTCTTAAAGGGATGACGTCTATCCGAAGAAAATCCTCCCATTACATTCACCATCTCCTTGTAGAGCTGGTGATCTTTCTCAAAAGTCTATAGCAACCCAACAAACCGTGATAGTTAACTACAGGCTTTGTCATTTAAAAATGGCTGAGAAATGGCAGGTAGGATTTGGATAGGGAGTTCATGATCGCATCCTTAGCAAGCTGTTCGTGCAAAAAAAAGCTGAGCTTGCTCAAACGCTCGATCTATTCGATCATGTACAATACATGATCGGTGATCGATGCTCCCTCCCTCATCCAAGCATTGAAAATGGTATAACTAGTCATGTGTCACTCAACATATTCGGGAGTACCAAAAGACTCGTTCAACATCTTGAGCATATCTTCTGACTGAGCTTCTTCAAATTTTCAGCTGAACTCATCATTCATGGCAGCCTGCATTATGCAACGTACCGTGGTGCGGTTGTTGAGCCACTTCAAGTAAGTATTTCGAACCGCACCAGAAGCATTAGGAGCAAGCTCCTTAAGTACCAA
The DNA here is from genome assembly GCA_000441515.1 of Elaeis oleifera. NCBI lineage: Eukaryota > Viridiplantae > Streptophyta > Magnoliopsida > Arecales > Arecaceae > Elaeis > Elaeis oleifera. The sequence goes on from KE507178.1 coordinate 56,547, forward strand.
ATCTATAATGACATACAAGATCCACTCGTGCTCTAAGATGATTTTAATTTTCGATACCAACTATCGAAATTGAGTCCCATCAACTTCTCACTGTCCAACAGTGATTGGAACGACAAGTTTGAGGCCATAACTGCACAAAAGAAAATTAAAATTTAATCAGTATATGAATTAATTAAGCATAAAGATATGAACTTTAGTCTAAAGATTCTCTCATTATTTTATACGAATTGATAACCTCTACCTCCAATTCAAAAATTACTTTAATTCCTTAGCGGGTATTAGAATCCACACAGACTACACATGAGTCCGACTTTGGTCGGCTTTCCCATGTGCATCCATGGGTAGGTTCATTAACCAATTATTTTATCAAATAATTTTTAGTAATTAATTTGGCCCCAGCTAACTTTTTAGTTGACTTTGATCTTCTCTGCAAGCCCTGATTAGGTCCAACCATTAACATGATCATACTTAGGAATCTAACTACCAAATGATTAGGCCTGACTTTGATCGGCTAACCTGACCACTTGCTAGAGAGACTCGATTGAGTCATCATATTATGAATGATAATTCTAATAGCAGATAAGCACCAGACCTTTAGGCCTCTAATGGTCATCATATTATTGGATCCATTATCACCCAACTTAATAGGAGGCTATAATTTAGTTATCACCATAACTATCTCATTTTAGAGATCTAATAATTTAAAAATTTAATTTATAAATTTTAAAAAAAAGATCAATCAGTAAACAACAATCCTCCCACTGACTTCATCAAGTCATTGAATTGAATTAGGGTCATACTGGTTGAAATGACACCTAGATCAGTCACACTGATCAACTTTAATGGCATGGGTCAACTCGAATCACTTGATGGTCTAATTAAAATATAATCCACCAAATTGGTCAGGTAAGTGAGATCGATGCAAGGGTATGCCAAGCTTGCCTTAGACACCATCAAAATGGCCAAGTAAGCCACTCCTAATTAAAATCACCGATCGAAATGCCAAACTTACCTTAGACACCAATTGATTAATTAGTTTCGATTTGACCAACCTAAAGATTCGGATTCAATTATTAAGCCACAATTAATGTCCATTTGGTCTAATCAAAGACATGGACTTGACCATCTATAACTATTGTATTGGTTCTAGAAAAATTTTGATTTAATCTAATTCAATATTTGGTTAGATTTAATCAATTTCTCTATATGATCTATTAACTTTTTGATTCTAACCTTAGGTCTAACCCAATTAAAAGGACCTGATTTGAGCTAACCTATGCTCTCATATTTTATACAATGTCATTAGATTTTAAATCATAATTCTAGATCTAATCGATTATACACTTAATTCTTAACTAAGTTTTAGCATCAACATGGGTTTAAGTTAAGTTTTGAAACTATTTCTCATATAATTTTTATATTAAATCATAAAATCCTTTAAATCACATCTAAATTTTATGATTTTAAATTAAATAATTTTAATTATTAAGATTAGATATAATCATTTTTCTTCACAACTTGTATCACATACAGCAAATCCTAAGATTTCAAAATCTAAGATTTTGCAGAAAATAAATTTTTCTTTCACTTTTTCTTCATGAGATCTCACAGCGGTACCCTACATGCCATAAGAGTACCCCATTGAATGAGAGAAGAGGATCATATAATCCTACTTGCTCCTATGACCGGACGGCCTGGTGATTATCCAATCCGAGTACTTTGCTACTCAGATCATCTAATCTAATATGTATAGAACTGATCAAAAATCAGATCTAAAATAAATATATTTAGATCTAATCTAAATAATATATAATCAGATCTAAACACATAAGAAATCATATCACAACGAACCTGGCTCTGATACCAATTGAAAGAAATACTAGTGGTTCTATGCATGCAATTTAAATTTTTTGCAGCAGATCTTCTAAGATTAAACACTTTAACCTATTTTACATGCATAAGATCTAATCTAAACTATCATATCAAGATCTATGATATGATTTAATATGAGATTAAGATCTAAAATTAAAAATCTACATCGATCTAATCGATGCTGTAGACTAGATCTAACCCTTAGATCTATCAAAACTAATCTAATGAGTTCAAAACTCATTACCAAAGCATGGGTTGCTGATCTTCATGAGTATTTTGTATGGAAAGGAGTTCCTTTAGGTTGCTCACAGTTGCACTAAGGAGTTTGACCTCTATAGATCATCCACATGAAGAATGGATGCTGATCAAGCTTCTTAGGAGTGCTAGCTCGCAAGGATCTTCGAAGGTTGATCTACTTCTTCTTCCTTTGATCTCTTGGATGCTCCAGAGAAGAAAAAGAATCTATAGAGGAAGGGGAGAGAGGAGAGAGCTTTGGAGGAGAAACAAAATTCAGCCAAGAACACCTATGGGGCATCCAACTATTGGACCCCCTTTAAATAGTTGGGCATTAGGGTTTTGGGTCAAGAGGGGGGGTGCCAAAAACTCCACGCTACATCTATATGGGGCATCCCATTTTTTTCAAAAATAGGTGATGGCATGAGAAAGAAATTATATCTTTTTCATGCCAACAAACTCTTCAAAGAAAATAAGAAAAAAATCATTTGGCGCCACCCTTCTTTCCAAACATAACGGATCTCTTTTCTTCTTATCTCATTATCTTTAATTTGGATTGCATTCAAATTAGGCAGAAGATAAGGATCATGACTCATCATGATTGCCGCTCACCCTATCTGTGCTCTCTCTTCTCATGCCCAAAAATCTCACACAAAACCTTTTTGGCATTGAGAAGAACGGCATGGGTCCAGGGTGTGCACAAGAGTGAGAGAGAGAAAGAGTCCCTACTGGCTGGGACTCTTCATTTTCAATTTGATTTCAAATTAAATCAAATCTGGTTTGAACCCAATGAGTGGAAGGAACCTATTCTAATTAGGAACCCAATCACTTTAATAAATTCTAACCCAATTAGGAATTAACTAAGCCTAATTTTTGATCAAATCAGAACAAGTTTTCCTTGTAATTAAGCTTGATCAAATCAAACCCAATCTAAATCAAATTGAATCCAATTCAATTAGACTTGATCCCAAACATTTTGCTCAATCAAATTGAGTCAATTAAAAATTAATTTCTAATAAATCTTTCATTAATAGTAGAGTCTCAATCTAATGGGACTCTCCTCTAGAGTTTCAATTCAGTGGGATTCTTTCCTAGAGTCTCAATCTAATTAGATTCTTCAGCCATTCGATCAGATCAAATCTTCTAATATGTGTGACCCCATAGATTCAAACCTAAATTGATAGTATAAGAATAAATTCTTATACTAATTGATATAACCATCTAGCAATGAGACCCGACGTCCGAATTGGCCGAAAGATTGCAAAGCAATATTCTAGAACCTACTAGCGTATGGTTACCATATAATTCATCCCTTTGATCCAAATGCTCAAGGTGACCTAGGGTTTAACTGTCAACCCTAATATAGTCGACCATATTATATTTCAACCTTTCAAATCTATTATATAGATTATCTTGGCCAAGGTTTTACTAAATTGAAATACACCAATGCATTAACTCCTACTTATTCAGAGGGATCAATCCCATCTTGACTCACGCACCGACTTGATAAGTACTTGACTGCATCCAAAATTTTCATCACTGAATTAAAATTTAGATGGTCTGACACCAAATACAATGAGTTTCTTACAAATCACCATGGTGATCTCGGATCGAAGAGACACTTATACCTATACCCTTTGCGAGCTACTCTTGACAGCAGAGTACTCTGTAATTGATCATGTTCGATGTGAATATACTCCTACATTCCACCTATATTCCCTATCAGTATCTTCACACTCCTTGGTTAAGAGAACAACCAACCCATATGGCACACAATGACCTATACTTGATATAGCTGTTATCCCATTAACAGCATATCATTTGGTCACGAACATATTTTAAGGACTAAACGATAAATCCTCCTTTATCGATTAATTATAGTCCTAAGGACTTCATCACAATACAAAAGTTCAAATAAGATAGATAAATATGACAAAAAACTAATAATTTTATTAATAAAATTTATTATATTTTATAATTATGAGAACAATAGTCAACAGGCTGATGATTGACTTTGGAACAGAATTTTCAATAGTCCTGTACTGATCTATCGTCTTGGGAGTGCTAGATTGCATAATGACTTCTAATGGTTGATCTATCTTCTATCTTTAGACATCCCAGACTCCTCCAGATCTGAAGAAAGATTAGGAGTAATGTGTGGCATAGGAAGGAGAGAAGAACTCTTTCTCTCTTAGATATTTCCTCTCCCAAAACCCTAGAACAGTTTTCTAGGATGCTCACCCAAGAGGAGGAAGTTCTCCTCTATGCTCACACACCAATGATGGCCGCGCAACCCAAGACCTCATGCCGCAAAACCCTAGCCTCAATGATCTCAATATTCTAATTGTTGTCCCATAAAAATTAGGGTTATATAGATGAGGTGTGGAGGTATTTAGATGAGAACAGATTTCTTATCTATACTTGAATTTAAATCAAATGTGAATTCGATTGAATCAACCAATTGATCCAAACTCTTGATTCCTATCAAGAGTGGGCGACAAGGCTTCTTAGGGTGGAGATCCATCATGCCAATCTGAATTTGGTGTTGAGAAGGGCATGTGCACAAGGGTGGTCGGCGGTAGTGAAGAGTCCAACTTGTTTTGGATTCTAGGGTTTAATCCAATAGGTCTCCAACCTAATCAAATTATGTTAAACCAATTAGATCAATCTGAACCCAATCTAATTAGGTACTAAATATAATTAAATCTTAATTAAATCAAAATTTAATTAAGTTCAAGTCTTGATCAAATCAGGAACCATTCACCCTAGATAATTAGGTCATCTTAATTGAATCCAATTCAATTAAACATGAACCAAATTACTTTGTTCAATCAAATTGAGCTAATCAGCAATCTAATTGCTAATTAATCCTTCTGTAATAGATTGTAACTTTTACATAAGGTAAACCATTAATCGAATTGATGATTAAATCTTAGAATGATTCTCAGTCGTTGATCAGCCTTGTGGCAAGTACTTGACTTATGCATCGATCCCATCTTGACTTACGCATCGATTTGACAAGTATTTGACTGCACCCAAAATATTTCATTACTAATTAAAATTTAGATAGTCTGACATCAAAATACAATGAGTTGCTTGCAAATCACTATGGTGATCTCAGGTCGGAGGGATAATTATACCCATACCCTTCACGAGCTACTCTTGACAGTAGAGTGCTCCACGATTAGTTACATTCGATGTGAATGTACTCCTACATTCTACTGCGTGCCATATCAATATCTCTACACTTCTTGATTAAGAGGATAACCAACCCATATGGCACATAACGATCTATACTTGATATTGTTATCGTCCTAGTAATAATATATCATTTAGTCGTGAATAAGTTTAAGGACTAAATCTTCTATTTAAATTAGTTTTAAGGACTTCATCACAATCCAAGAGTTCATATTAAAGATATAAATATTTATGATGAAATAGCTAAATAATTTTTATTATTAAATAATTCATATATAAGTACAAATGAGCACAACCATCAATAAACTGATGATTGGCTTTGGGATAATTCTCAATAACTTCCACTTGGACTCAAGCCAATCAGTACAATATCGTATATCTATCTTTATTTTATGATCTTCAAACTTCTTGACATTGAGGGCTTTAGTAAATAGATCGATCAAATTCTCTTTTTCATCGATCTTTTGAAGCTCGACGTCACTTCGATTCACGATCTTTCAGACCAGGTGGTAGTAGTGCAGTATCTTACTTGGTATGCTAATGGGACTTCGATTCCTTTGCTTGAGCAATGGCGCCAATACTGTCGCAGTATAACAGGACTGGACCATCTAGAGAGGGTGCCACTCCAAGCTCATCGATAAATTTTCGTAACCATACAGCTTCTTTCGCAGCATCAGAGCGGTGATGTATTCCACCTCGCACACTGAGTCGGCCACAGTGGCTGCTTAAAACTTTCTAACAGATTGCTCCACTATTTAGGATAAACACAAAATCTGATACACTCTTGCTGTCGTCATGGTCTGACTGAAAGTTAGAGTCTATAAACTCCATAAGTTTCAAATCAGATTCTCCATAAACTAGCCACTGATCCTTAGTATTTCTCAAATACTTAAGGATGATTTTTACAACCTTCCAGCGGTTCTCTCCTAGATCAGACTAGTATCTGCTCACTACCCTTAGTGAGCATACTATGTCTGGTTTGTACATATCATAGCATACATTATAGAACTCACTATCGAAGCATATAAAATTCTACTCATACGTTTCCTCTCTTGAGGAGTTATCGGACAACCCTTCTATGAGAGAATAATTTCATGGCCTATCGAAAGATAGCCTTTCTTAAAATTTTTCATATTAAATTATTTCAGCACGATGTCGATGTATGTGAATTGGGATAATCCAAGCATCCTCTTCGATCTATCTCTATAGATCTTCATCTCTAAGATGTAGGATGCTTCTCCTTAGTCCTTCATGGAGAATTGAGATGATAGCCAAACATTTATTCCTGCATTGTGAAGACGTCATTTTTGATTAAGAGAATGTCATCCACATACAGACAAGAAATACTATCACAGAATTGTTAATCCATTTGTAGATGCAGGGTTCTTCTTATTTTTAACAAAGCCATACATTCTGATCACTTTATCAAAATGCATGTTCCAACTCCTGCTTACTTGCTTCAATCCATAAATGTATATCTAAAGCTTGCATACCTTAGACTCGTCTGTAGATGTGAAATCTTCAGATTGTATCATATATATGTCCTCTTTCAGTTCACCATTCAGGAAAGCTATTTTCACATCAATTTGCTAGATTTCATAGTCAAGATATGCTGCTATTACAAATATAATCTGATTGGACTTAAGTATTGCCACAGGAGAAAAATCTTATCATAGTCAATACCATAACATTGACGATACCCTTTGACAATCAAACAGGCTTTATAGGTCTCTACCTTTCCATCTGTGCCTTCTTTCCTCTTGAAGATCCACATACACCCTATGAGTTTTATACTTTCAGGTAGGTCAACTAATGTCCATACATCATTCACCTTCATGGACTCCATTTTGAATTTCATGGCTTCAAGCCATTTATCAGAGTCGGACCTCTGCATTGCATCCATATAGGAGATCGAATCCTCATTATTTTCATCAAGTTCAGTAGAATCCCCATCCCAAATCAAGAACTATAGTATCTGTCTGGTTGATGTGATACTCTATCGGATATCCTTAATCATGCATCTACAACTGGCTCTGGGTTTGTTCTAATCAAATCCTGTTCTACGGATTCACTAGATTGTGTCAGTTCTTCTACTCATCGAATTTCATCAAGCTCAACTTTAGAGGTACTAATTCCTTCACTAAGAAATTTTTTTCTAAAAACTATGCTTTATTACTAACAAACACTTTCTGTTCATCAGCAAAGTAAAGTAATACCTCTTAGTTTCTTTCAGATACCCTATGAAGATATGTTGTGTAAGATCCGATACCACGTGTTGCAGTACAAAGAAAGAAGAAACAAAATAGGAAACACACAATCAAATACGTAGAATAGCCCAAGTGTTGTCTCCATGGGGCATGCAAGCTTCACTAAGAGAAAGAAATAATACAAGAGGAGAACACTCAATCTCAATTCTCTGTATACACACCTCTCTCAACTAGAAGCTACCATCACAAAGCTTTCTCAAAATCTCCCAAGGAGACCATCTCACGGGCCTGCCAGTACCAGGATCCTTGATACCCTTGGATGCTTCCTATGGAAGCCGCTACATCATGCCTCACCAAAGCTGCTCTGTCAGATGCTCTGCTCTACCCCTGATCCTTTGTCAGTGCTCTGTAGTGTCTGCTTTACTTGCTGCACACCCTCAACGCACATCGGACTCTCTCTTAATAGTTGCCAAGGCCTCTTCTTCACTCTGATATCTCCTCTGCATGATCATGATGTCATCAGCTTTCCAACGCAATAAACAGCTCATCAATCGAAGCTTTATAGGCTCCAAAAACTCCAAAACACTATTTTCATAGGATGCCGAGGCCGAATAAAATCCTAGAATCATCCGAGGCTATTTGATTGTGATCGGCTCACACCTGAGCTGTCCAATCATGCACATCAGGGCCACTGATCACCGGATCAAATCTAGAATCATCCTCAACCATTCGATTGCGAATGGCTCACTCCAAAGCCGTCGGATTGTGCAAAATCACTCGTGGACCATGCGTGCACTGTGGCCCGCTGCTCGCTCACCCGTGCATGAACCATGCAAGTGCCCGATGGACTGCGCCAGGGTCACCTGGGCCGTGCCCGCAAGCATCACTTGGGCCTAAGCCGCACACCGCGTGTGCTCGAGCACGCTCGTGCTGGGCTGCACGCTCGCAGTCGGCCCGCACGGCCCCCTACACACTGGGCCATGCGCCTACTGGGCCACACACCCACGCATGGCTGGCCCATGTGTCTGTGGGCCCGTGCACCCTGTGGGCCCATCTGCCATCCATGGGCCCTACCAACCTAGCTCTTCGCATTCTTTCATGCATAATTTTCTATCTGGACTTCGTTTGGGCTGTTCTTGGGCTCATTAGACTCCGTTCGTTGTCCTAGATCTCGCTGTGGGATTCTTGTGAATCGAATCTTGAGGTGTATTTCTAACAATCTCTACCTCGACTCAATATTCAGCCTCCATCTGACTTTAAGAGCTTCTGAATCTTACCCCCATGCTTTGAGACAATCACCTACTACTCATGGTGGCAAACATAAGAGTCGAGTTAGGCCACTCGATCCCATCTCTGTCATATGCTGTGTACCTCACAGCAACTCCTGACCTAAGACCTACTCGGGGTAGCCTCTATGTGACATCGCTCATCCTCCCAAGTCTTTTGTTCGTGTCTGATCCATCTCCATCTGGGCTCCACCTCGCACTGGGCTCTCGCTGGCATCCTCTATCTAGATGGCTCCTCCTTGCATAAGAGAGCATCGATCAACCCTTCACGATGGATCTCCACCTTAATTGCACTTGTCTTCTCCATCTTCAATCTTATTCACCATCACTACAACCTCGCACTAGTACCACCTGGGCTTTGATACCAATTATTGTGCAAGATCAGGTGCCACATGTTGTAGCAGAAAGAAAAAAAATAAATAGAAAACACACAATCAAGTATGTGGAACAGCCTAAGTGCTGCCTCCATGGGGCATGCAAGCTTCACTAGGAGAAAGAATAATACAAGAGGAGAACACACACTCTCAACTCTCTGCTAAAAGTTATCCTTACAAATTCTCTATCAAAATCTCCCAAGGAGACCCTCTTACAGGCCTGCCAATATCAGGGTCTTCGATGCCCCTGGACACTTTCTGTAGAAGCCACTACATCATGCCTCCCTACAGCTGCTCTGCCTGACGCTCTACTCTACCTTCGATCCCCTGTCAGTGCTCTGTAGTGTCTACTCTGCCTGCTGCACACCCTCAGCACACACTGGACTCCCTCTCGATGGCTGCCAAGGTCTCTCCTCAGTTTTGATATCTCTTTTGCATGATCAGGATATCATCAGCTTTCCAACGTAACAAACGACTTGTCAATCGGAGCTATATAGGCTCTAGAAACTCCAAAACACTATTTTCATAGGATATCGAGGTCAATAAAATCTTAGAACTATCCGTGGCTGTCTGATCGTGATCGACTTACACCAAAGCCGTCTGATCACGCACATCAGGGCCATTGATCACCTGATCAAATTCAGAGTCATTCTCAACCATCCGATCATGAACGACTCGCTCCAGAGCCGTCGGATCGTGCAAAATCACTCATGGACCATGCATGCACCGCGGCCCGCTACTCGCTCGCCCGCATGTGGACCATGCGAGCACTTGGTGGACCACACCAGGGTCACCTAGGGTGTACCTACGTGCATTGCCTGGGCCTGGGCCACACACTGCATGCACTTGAGCGCCTACGCGCTCGTGGCCGGCCCGTACACCCTCCTGCATGTTGGGCTGTGCGCCGGCTGGGCCGCGCACCCACTGGGCCACACACCCACATGTGGCTGGCCCATGCATCTGCGGGACCGCGCACCCTGTGGGCCCGTCTGCCATCCGTAGGCCCTACCAGCCTATCTCTTTGCCTTTTTTATACGTAACGTCTCTATCTGGACTCTGTTTGGTCTGTTCTTGGGCTCATTGGATTTCGTTCATCATCCTAGATCTCACTGTAGACTTCTTGTGGATCGAATATTGAGGTATATTTTTAACAAGATACACTGGTCAGATCTAGGTCTGAGTTTGTCTGTTTTCAAATATCCGATATAAGCCAGACACCCCCAAATCCTAAAATATGAAAGTACTGATTTATATCCAGTTCATATCTCATATGGTATTTTATTCACAGACTTACTTAGAATCCTATTAAGTACATAGCAAGTCAACTCGAGTGTATATCCTCAAAAAGAGATTGACAAACTTGAAAAATCTATCATGGATCGAATCATGTCCAACAGGATTCGATTCCTCCTTTCTGAGATGCCATTGTGTTGTGGCATTTCAAGAGGGATCCATTGTAAAAGAATTTCATTCTCTTCTAGATGTGTCAGAAACTCACTGAAAAGATATTCACCCCTCGATCAGATCAAAAATTTTAATGCTCTTCCCAATTTATTTTCTACCTCACTATGGAATCATTTGAACATTTCAAATGATTCAGACTTATATTTCATCAAGTAGATCTACCCATGCCTAGATAGATCATCTGTGAACGTAATGAAGTAGTGATATCCACCTCTGGCACTTATGCTCATAGGTCCACATACATCAATATATACAAGACGTAGAACTTCATTGGCTTATTCATCTTTTTCAGTAAAAGATGATTTGGTTATCTTTCCAAATAGACAAAGCTCACAAATTGGCAATGATTCATAATCATTATCCTTAATGGTTTCCTCTGGATTAACCTATTCATCCTATTCTTGTTAATATGACCTAATCTACAATACCAAAGATAGCCATTTGAGACATCATCTATCCTATGGTGTTTTCTTGATGTGTACATTACACTAGGCCATGATACAGCATAATTTATTATTCAATTATCCGTGTATTACAGTAACACCATTTAAAATGATATCATAAATTTTTTTATTGAAATTTCATAATTTCTTAGCCAAAAGGCCTATAAAATTACATTCAATAAGAAATTAGGATAAAAGTGACAATCACTAAGAACAATGATATAAGAATTGAATACAAGTTTGATGATTTCTAAAGCTAGATCTGGAACCGATCTTCCATCTTCAACATTCAGAAATCTCTCACTGTCTTCAAATCTCTTACTGACCTGAAGTTTCTGCAATGAATTGTAAATATTAATAGGACTATCAGTATCTAATACCCAGGTCATTGTATCATAAATAGAAAAGTAGTAAGATGTTATCATATAATTACCTTGCCCAACAACTAATTGCTTCTTCTTCTTTGGCTTGTTCAGGTCAAGAAAGTTATGTATTGAGGACAGTTCCTCTTTCAATGATCCTACTTCTTATAGTAAAAGCACTCTGCCTAACTCTGGTTGGACTTAAACTTGGACTTCTTGGTCTGAACCCCAGCACTTGGCACCTTTTTATTATTTTTGTTCTTCCCTTTCTTAAAGGGATGATGCTCGCCCGAAGAAGATCCAGCCACTATAGTCACCGTCTCCTTGTGAAGTTAGTGATTTTTTTCAAAAGTCTGTAGCAAATCCAACCGACCATGATAGTTCACTACAGACTTCGTCATTCAATAATGATTGAGAAATGGTAGATAGAACTTCGATAGAAAATTCAGGATCGCATCCTTCCCAAGCTGCTAATGTAAGGAAAAGTCGAGTTTGCTCAGGCGCTTGATCTATTCAATCATGTACAATACATGATCGATGACCGATGCCTCCTCCCTTAATCAAGCATTGAAAATAGCACAACTGGTCTTTGTCGCTTAACATCGTCGGGAATCTCTAAAGACTCCTTCAACACCATGAACATGTCTTTTGGCTGAGCTTCCTCGAATTTGTGGCTGAACTCGTCATTCATAGTCGCCCACATAATACAATGCACCACGGTGTGGTCATTGAGCCACTTCAGATAAGTATCTCGAACCGTACCGTGAGCATTCTGAGCAGGCTCCTCAGGTGTCGGATCTGTCAACATGTACAAGATCCACTCGTACTCTAGAACTATCTTCAGTTTTTGATACCAACTATTAAAATTGATTTTCATCAATTTATCACTGTCCAACAGTAATTCGAGCGATAAGTTGGTGGCCATAACTGCATAAAAGAAAATCATAAACCTAATTAGTATATGAATTAATTAATCCTAAAGACATGGATTTTAGTCTAAAGGTTCTTCCACTATTTTATATGAATTGGGAGCCTCTACCTCCAATTCTAAGAATTATCCTAATTCTTTAGCGGGTATTAGAATTCACACAGACTGCATATAAGCCCGACTTTGGCCAACTCACCCATATGCATCTATTGGTAGGTTCTTCATCAATTACTTCATCAAATAATTTTAGTAATTAATTTATCCCAGGTTCCTAATAGTAGGCTTTGGCCTCCACTGAAAGGTTTGGTTATGTCCAACCATTAACATGATCATACTCAAAAATCTAACTAACAAATGATCAGACCCAGCTTTAGTCGGTCATTCTAACCACCTATAAGAAAAACTCGACTGAGACAATATATTATGAATGATAAATTCAATACTAGAGGAGCACCAGGCCTTTGGGCCGTCCAATAATCATCCAACTAATAGACCCATTATCATCCAACTTAATGGAAGGCTATGATCTAGTCATCCTTATAACTAGCTCATTTTATAGATCTAATAATTTAGAGAATTTGGTTGACATATAAAAGAGAAGAGATTGAATTTGACCAACTAATCATAATCCTTCCACTGATTTCACCAAGTCAGATAAAAAAGACTAGATTTAAGCCGATCCTGACACCTAAATCAGTCATACTGATTAACCTATGCAGCATGGGCAATCGAATCAAAAATTGATTGACCACATTGGCAGGTAAGTGAGATCGGTGGAAGGATTTGTCATTAACTCGCCATAGACTCAATCTATGCGAGTAGCTCCAATTAAAGACCACCGGTCAAAACTACCAAACTTATCTTAGACACCTATTGGTTCATCAGATTCAATTTGACTTACCTAAAGACTCGGACTCTACCACTAGGCCATGATCGAGATCCATCTTGATCTAATCAAAGACATGAACTTTGACTAACTACAACTGTTATAATGGTTCTAAAGAAATTCTGATTTAATCTAATTTAACTTTTGATTAGATTTAATCAATTTCTCTAATTAGTCCATATTCTATTTGATTCTAACCTTAGGTCTAATTCAATTAAAAGAACCTGATCAAGCAAACCCATGTCATCCCCATGTTTTATAAAAGTATCACTAGATCTTTAATTCATAATTCTAGATCCAATTAGTTCTATACTTAATTTTAATTAAGTTTAATTTAACATGAATTTAGATTAAATTTTGAAATAATTTAATTTTGTAAACTTTTTACTCGAATTGATGCAAAATTTTCATCTCTGAAAATTGGGTCGGCTCAGTTTTACAGTAAGTCGGCTAGCAATAGTGGGTCGACCAAGTCTGATACTTGATCGACTAACTGTAGGTGAACAGTAACTGTTATAGTTTGGGCTCACGCAATAGGGTCGGCTCAGTCAGCACTAAGCCAACTACCCCAGGGGACTGCGTCAAACTAGTTTATAGCTGAGTCGGCTTAGTTCACATGCTAGTAGATTTTTCAAAATTTCAGTACATGAAAACTTTGCATAATTTGAAATAAAATCAATCATAAATCAGTTTTTAGATCATATCCAAACCTTTTATGATTTTAGATTTTATTTTTCTTGATTAAAATAATTTTAATCCTTTAGATTAGATAATTTACTTTTCATCTATTTTGTATCACATACAACCAAAACCTGGGGTTTCAAAAACTAAGATTTTGCAAAAAAATAAGTTTTAAATTTTCGTATTTCAACTTTATGAGCAAACAGCACCTCTACACGCCATAAGAGATCCCTATGGAATAGGAGAGGGTCACAAAATCCTACTTTCTTCTATGACAGGACGGCCAAGAATGCTCAATCCAATTACTTAGCTAATAGGCCTCTAATCTAATCATATCATATATAAAAAAATTTAGATCTAATTTAAATCATGCCAAATCTTATCATAATCAGATCATGCTACAATCAAAATTTAAATTTTAATGCAACATGCATACATATACATGTTATAATAGAACTTGGTTCTGATCCCACTATTGAAAAATTGACAGGCGCATAGCATGTATTTAAAAATTTTATACAATGAAGAATTAGATTAAATAATTTAATCTATGCTACATGCTGAAGATCTAATCTTAACACCTACCCTAGGATCTATAATATGATATGATATATGTATATGATCTGAAAATAAATCTGCACATATGACATATCAAATTTGTGATCATAGATCTAATCTATGCATCAATCAAGTTCAGAACTCGATACCTTTGCACGGGTAGAAGGACTCCATTTCTGAAATTTATGGATTTGAAGTTTGTTCGTACCCGCACCGGATGTCTGACCTCTATAGGTGATCCACTCAAAGTCCTATGCTGATCTATCATCTCGAGAGTGCTAGCTCGCGTAACAACTTCTGATGGCTAATCTATCTTTTATCTTCAGATGTCCCGGACTCCTCCAGATTTGAAGAAGGATTAGGAGTAATGTGTGGCATAGGAAGGAGGAAAAAACTCTTTCTCTCTTAGATATTCTCTCTCCCAAAATCTTAGAACAGTTTTCTAGGACGCTCACCCAAGAGAAGGAAGTTCTCCTCTATGCTCACATGCCAATGATGGCCGCCCA